>VOMN01104688.1:0-56330 GCA_014899125.1 Orchestia grillus | reverse complement strand
TTGAAATGCCTTTTGGCATCAGTGGTGGTTAAACAAATATCTATCTATTTCCAGAACTGAACTTCAAAGTACTCAACAATGAGGTGTTACAGAAAAGTATGAATTTATTTTGTTATTACAACGAGTAAATTCGAGCAAAATTTAGTGGTTGGGAATTGTTATCGATTCGATTGAATATGAAACTAATTTTTTCAATTTGAAAACACAGTTGTCCGTAGCTTGATTTGAGCACATATTTCGTTTTGTTTTGCTATTCACCTAATTTTTTCCGTCGTAATTTCAATTGTATGTTTAAAAAGTTTGAGTGAATGTCACAGAGCTTGTATTTCGCTTGATTCTAATTAAAATTGTTTGCTGTTAGCTGTTCTCTTATTTGTATTCAGTTGGCTTCACTCACTTTTTATCTGTTGTTAAATTTAAATTAACAATTGCCTGAGTTCTCAAGAACTAAATAACAATTTGTTGTTTCGCTTTTCTCTCCATTTTAGTTTTTTTAATTTTTGTTATGCACGTTTTGATGTTTTTGTCTGGCGCATGCTTAGATCACGTCGCTTGTACAAGAGCAACAAGAGAAGCTGCACGCCCTCAGCGACGATGTGGCGCGGCTCAAGAAGCTCCCAGAAAACGGCGTCTGCCATGATGCTCGTGTTTCTGCCCAGGTATCTGATATGTCTTGTTTTTTCAAAATTTGATAAAATTTTTGTTAAAAAGATTTAGAAAAAAGTGTCGTGTTCGAAGTTTTATTATTTCTTTGATGTGGGTTCGATGACAGTTAAAACTATGAGAATTTTTCTCAATGATCGAGCTAAACGTATTCACAATTTTTTTTTACCTGCAGAAAAAAAATTTCAGTTGAAAGGGAACTGCAGGTATTATTTAACATTTATCAGGTCGAATTCTCTCGTGCTTTCAAAGTGTCTCAGTTTTATTCATGATAATTAAACGTTCTGGCTTTCTTCGTCACACCGCCAGCCTAGGCAAGTGTGTTAAATGCACGACGAAATGATTCTCAATAGTGATATTTGGGTATACGAAGGACGCCAAGAACTTAACTTGAAAGTTCAGTTTGAGTGAACAACGATGAACGTCGTACACTGTTCTCGCCGATGTACAGAGATGAAGAGCTTAGGACAAGTCGGACCCTCTAACTTACGTGCCAGCATCACAAGTGACGAATACTTCATGCGCCTCCCTAACTCGGGACTTATTGCAAAAAAAATTGATAACAGAAACTATAGTTACACCACAAAACGAATTTGATTTCACTTACTGTTATTATGAACGTCTATAAATCATGCTTTCACATTCTGATACATTTCAATAAGCCCGAAAACACGCATGGTACTCACTTAAAATCTATCTGTCGACCGTTCATTTTGTGGTCTATACAAATCACGTCAGAAAACAAGGCTAAGATTTTTTACTCTTTCCAGGTGGCCGAGTTGACTGCAGCTCAGGCAGAGCGCGAGCAAGAGCTACAGACACAGAGCTTGAACCTGCAGAAGGAAGGCGAGAAGCTGAAGGAGCGGAACAAGAAACTGCACGAATCTCTAATGAGTGACACCGACCACAGACTGGTGGGCATCCGGCAGCACTGTTCCGACCTGCAGAAGGAGGTGAGCCGCACACAACTGCTCGTCTTAAAGCAGCCAATTTTAAAGTGTCCTCTGTCCTTTTAGTTGAAATACCGGCCGCTTCAAATGGTTTGTAGGCCTTGAATCTTCTTATCTACAGTAAACAAACTGTGTGGTTTTTGTTCAAATCTATGAAGAGTAAGTGCTGTTCTACAAATTCTACGAAAAATAGTTGAGCAGTTTAATGTTCTAAAATGAGTACCCGTAAAACGTTGGATATTACACAATTGTTTTCGACCAACTCAATAAAACAACGCCTTGTATATTTGAGACTCGGTCATATATACCACTCCATAAAATATGTTGCAAAAATCTGCGATCACCTATTAGATCTTCGATAACGTCTCATCTTATCGTGGTCTTTTTAAATTATTAAAAATTGTCCTTTATTTTCACATTTTCATTTATGTATGAATTTATTTAATACTTTGATGGGAGGTCAAATTGACGTAGGAGTTGAATGTTGCTTGCCTCGTTAATGTTATTAGAGTCCACATTATCGAGAAGTATCCTGTGTTTCCTCTGAAGCAACTTTATTTTTCCCAAATAAAGGCGGCTCCTCACAAACTAGCAGCAAAAATCTGTACACGTAAACTGCATAGCCTGAGCTTCCCGTTGTGGCTTCTGATATTCGTGATATCTTTCGTCTGATGGATATTTTTACGAACTTGATTATTCACATCGTAACTTTGCTGAAATCCCCCGAATTTCGTTGTTTTCCTTTCTTGGTTTCGTTTTGTGCACAGGTGGTGGCTTCTGTGTACCTGCTGATATCTGCGCTTGGTTATTTTTCACGTCGACGTTTCGATATCCTAATTAGTTACTAATTTCTCTCGTACGTACTAAGGTGGACTCCTTGAAATCGGTGGTGGAGATGCGGAACTGCGAGCTCCACAAACTGCGGGCTCAAGTGCTCACCATGGAGCAACTGGAGCGGGATTTGGAGGCCGCTCGCCATCTCGCCAAGACCCTCCAGGCCAAAACCGAAGACCTCAATGCTCAGATGAACACTAAGGCACAGACTGAGAGGTTAGAGAGACACACAGAAGATTTTTTTTTTAGGTTTTGGTGTTGTAAATTAGTCTTAGTGTAGACGTTGAACCTGGGCAATGTGTAACTAAATTTTAGCAACTCGCCTACTCGTCAACTTGAGGGAATAAGTAAGTTTTAAATGGAAAAATGGGGAAATTTTTGATCTTGTAGTTATCTAAACCAAACGGTGAGGTTTAATTAGTTCTTACCTTTCAAGGGATGGCCGAATTCTAAAAGTGGGGACGAAATCGATCAATTTAAGTTTGACTGTGTTTTTAAGAGCGAGAGGAAAAAGTTCAATTTTCATTGTAATTGCAAAGGTGGCCCCGAAAGTAACGCAAATATAACCTGTGTGTAAGTCCGACACAGTCAATAACCAGTGCAGGATTCAGTACGGTTTTGTGCCGTAAGTGCGCAGTTCCACACGAGTTGGACATGTGACTGTGTACCGCGGTAGATTTGAGAAAGTCATAGGCAGAGAAAAGTGAACTGTCGATAAAATTATTCGTGTTTTACCATGACGATTTGTCTTTTCTTTTAGTTTGGTGCTCTTTGGGAAAAATAATTGACGTGCGTAACCATTAATTATATACGTGTAATTCTACACTGCGCCAAGGTCAACATGGAGATCTATATTTTGTAACAGTATTTACGAATATGTTGATAAGCTCTTGGTTCTTATTGAAAAATATGTTTGAACTAACTGAGGCTTACATTGATACAAATGGAAAGACTTTATTTATTGTGGGAGTACGGCATGAAAACGTTTGTGGTTTGATGAATTTTTACTGCATATCATCGATCTGACAATCTACAAACTATGATAAAAATTTTGGTCTATAAAACCCGATTTCATCTGGTTTATTTCTTATGGGTTTTGTTTTTTATGATATGAAAATTTACTTGTTCTTTCCTTTATTGAATAGTTCGTTTTATTTTAGTTTTCAAGTAAGTTTTTGCTCTATGATATTTACTTAGTGTGGAACTAACTGACTCTTAACTGACATCTGTCTCCAGGCAATTGATGCAGTCGAACCTGCAGCTGAAGGAGACCATGGATCGTGAGAGTAGCGCTAACAAACAGCTGCGTTTGGAAAACGAACAGCTGCAGTGGAAGCTAAGACAGAGAGAGCAGTTGTCTCATTCCTTACCGCCTTCATCACTTGGTAAGACTGCACTTGAAATTTCCATTCAGATGGTATGAATGTGCGGATAAGGTCCTCGGTTTTAAAGAAGGTGATCGGAGACGGACCACTGGATGCTCTTTGACTTGCACGGTCTCTTGCTGTAGTAGTGGCCTTGTCGATTGTTGTTCATTAGAGTGTCGGTATGATTTTTAGGCAGGTTTGAAGTTTACAGTTGAAGACACCCCGGGCGTTATTTCTTTGGCGTTAAAGTTGCAAGACTTGCAATTATTGTTGATAGTTTCAGAGGAAAAATTTAACTTAGTCCCAAAACTAGGAATGCCCACTTAATGAACTACCTGGTAAATGGGTTAATAATTAATCTATCGATGTCCAATAGACTAAATTTTCAAACAGAGTGAAGGATATAAGTAGTACTGTACTGTGCATAGTACACATACTCATACGTTTTTGTTAGCATGAAAAATTCTACGATAGTTTGAGTGAACCAGCAAAAGAAATGTTAAATAATAAAGTTTCCCATTTTCAAGGCATTTTGAAACTTTTTTTTAATTTTCTCTCCAGTCTCCAGTCTTAAGTTGACAGCACTGGCGTCCCCGCACACTTGCATCGTGTCATGTTTCTTTCTCTCTCACTTCACTTTACGTCGAACTTCATATTTGCATTTCGATGCTAGTGTGCCCTACTTTACTTTTCCAATGAGTGAGGAGATTTACTTTTACATTACCGGCTACATAAACCTAAAAGCGTTCGGAAGCGAACTAAATGTAAATCAACTTTGCTTCTACAGTACATGTAGTTAGTAAGATCAGCGTTAGAAGTTTAACAGTCCGGTGAATGAATCGAATAAAGAATTTAAATAAATTTTATTTATGTTTGGTAATAATGCTGAAGCGATTAAGGTTATTTAGAACTCATTAAATCTACTTTGAATTCGTTTTACATCGACTTCGTTCGTTGTTTTATTCAAGTTCTTTTGATCATAAATCTTGACGACAATGTAAATGTTTATTTCATTCAACAAAGTTTACATAAATAAATTGTCATGTCCTCTTGGGAAAGTTTCAAAAGTCTATGCTTATCATCTGAATATTTGCGGTAAACCTTATTTTCTCAAGTGTGAAGGATTTCAAAGAGAAACATGAAATTTCATTGATGTCAAAAGAACTATGTCCCAAAAAATAGTTATTTTTTGCCAACATACTGAGTGATGAAAAAAAAAACTTCCGCCAATCGGAAATAGTTTTTTTAGACGGTGAACTAAAACTTTCTCAGATAGTTTAAGAATTTGCCATTCAGTCACATTCACCTGCTATTGTGCGTGCTTCTTTCAAACCCTGGATGACCAGTCCTCAATATTTGGCAGAACAGGAACTTAGGTTTCTGCCATGTGAGTGTAAGAAGAATCCCTTTGTCGTAAATAGGAACTCTCCAGGACTTGAAATAGGACGTGAAAATTTCTGTGCGGTCTTGCGATTGGAAGATGCAGGCCACGTTTATCCATTCCTTCGAGGACCATTGCTATTTAATTTATTGGATTATAGAAATAACTAATGCTGTTTAGTCTTGAATTTTTATTGTTTCGTTCATAACTTGGGGGAAAATCCACACAAGTACATCAAATCTGGACGGCTGTTTGCGCAATATTTCGTTCATTTACAGAAAAACTAGTCCTTATAGGATTAAATGTGATGCTAGGAGTCCTACATGCAGTAGTATAGGCTAGCTCGTCGTTTGCTCCCGTGCCCGGTACGTGCTCCTCACTCAAGTTACTCTAAAATTCGTGTCCGTTCCAAGTAGGTGCTGATGCATTTCCTTCAAACGAACACTATATTTTGGATTTTCATTCACGGTTCATTATTTTTTTTAGGTATGTAAAATGAACGTTTACCCTCAATTTCAGTTTCGCAAATAATATTATAACAATGGGTTTTTTGATAATATTTTAATAATATATAATATTAATTAACGTGCGATTTGGCGACGAAACCAAGCAAAATGAATAGTTCAATTCATTAGAGTAAAATTTCAATCCAAAAAACGTAAAGTTTAACACATTGAATGATTTGACGACGATGATCTTCAGATGTTCCTTTGATTAAAGGTGCTTCCTGCTGTATAAATTCTTTTGACTTTCATAACTTGTTTAGTTTTTGTTACGTCTTCTAATTAAACCATTCTCGTTTCCACAGGTTTATAACAAGTAGTCGCTCTTAGTATCTAGGGAAATTGTTTAGATTAGTTCATGTTTTTGCGTAGTTGGCTTGGTTAAACAGTTAAATTGTAAGACAGTTTCGATGGCCGGTTGCGCATAAAGGTAAGAGAATTTTGTAACTTTCCCTGTGAATGTGTCGTTTTCTTTATTACATTTCTCCAACTTTTGTCATTAATAAATTTTGAATAGGAAAGCTCATTATATCCTAGATTTTTCTATGTCTGAGCAGTTATTGTGATACCTCTTGAGGGAGCATTTTTTTTTGAGGAACCATGAGTGAATTTTAGATAAGCGATATAAAATGCACGGTTCATCATGTGATTGTTTATTTAGAGTCAAAATTTGATATATTCGCTGCTTCGTTCTTCGACGAGTCGTCTGCTCGCAGATGTTTTCTATTTTTTATAGCCATGATCATCGCCCAGAAAAATTATTTTCCCATTTTCTAATAAAGTATAAGTTCTGAATATTTCTGCTTGTTCGTAAAGTTCTCTTTAGTTTCTTTTCGATTTACTTCGTTATCACAATACGTACTGCGTTTTACAATACTTCAGCTTATTTCTTATTTTAAAATACTGTGCATTTCTTGCATTTGTTCAGTAGTTTCGATCCCATTCCTTAATGCTTCGTGCTGCTTCCACCGCTCCTCACCTGCCCGTACCCTCGTCCGTGTAGTTCTTTAAATATTAAAGATCCTCCTGGCGACGGTTGCAAACTGCAGTCATGCAGGCTCAGCCATAAGATTCATGACCGTACATCCGTCCCTTCCATTTCATCTGCCTTTTCTCCATTTCACCAAACGCGTTTTGTATTTCACCTGCCCCATCTATATCACCCGCTCCTTCTTTTTCACCGTGTCTTCTTTCTATTTCACATGCCCTTCCTCATATTTTCCTCCCTTTCACCTACCCCTTCTCTGATGCCAGGAGCTGTGTGTAACTGACTCTGTCAACGTTACGAGACGGCCTTGAAATTCAATGAATTTTTGAGACACTGTTAATTATTAAGTTGTTACAAAAATAATGGCCGACTTCAAAAGCATAGTTAACCATGAAAAAATGAACAGTAAAAAGGTAAAAATCAGTCAAAATACGACTCTAAAACATTTAAATAATCTCGATCAACGAGATTATTTCTTCCTCTTTGATAGAAACTTATTGAGTGTAATGCAACAAAATCTTTGAAAGCCGATTTCACCTTAGGTTTGAACATGAAAGTTATATTATTAAAAATGTACTTAAGTACTTCAAAAAATCGGTAGTCAGTAAATGAAAGATCAGGAGAACAAGGAGGATGTGGTAGAGTCTCGTATCCCAAGTCTGAGTTTCTGCAAGGTCTTTCTTGCTCCATGTGGCCGGGCTTTATCGTGTAGCAAAATTGGGCCACGCGTCGTCTGCAAGCTGTCTACTGACGCAAGAAGTCCGAGATATTTTTCTGACACTTTGACGTGGATTTTGCTCAACAATTGCGTTCACTTGTTTATTGTGAAGACTGCATGTCTGTCTTCTACTCTCCTCATCTTCGTCACCACTAGGGAATTTCTGAAACTATTTTCGTGCTGACTAATCACTTGTGGACCCCCCACCCCTTGCTTTGTTTGTCTTGGCAACAGTTTGGGGGGCACTGTACCCTAGTTTGAACTCATACAAGGAAAGTAAGCGAAGATCTTACTTTATTGTATTCATAATTAAGGCCTTATTTGCTTCAAGAATACTTTCAGTCGGAAATAAGATGAAAATCATCAAAGAGCACGCATTAATTTTCAGGTATGCCAAAATTCATTTAAAGTGTCATGAAAATATTATGCTAAATTGACATTTCTAAATGCAACACTAAGATCGGTTATTATCTTTGTACCAACCTAATATATCGGCTGTGGTGCACAGCGTGTACGAGTATAGAGGGGATTTTCAGCCTTTCATTTTTGCCCCATCTTATGACTTTGGGAAGAAGCTACTGATATCGAGACATTCTCCAAACACGTTAAGAAGGAAGTATAGGAATATTAGACGCTTCGGTTTCTCTTAAAAAAATTGACTATGCTATAATTCTTTTCCATCGTGATGCGGTTGCAGTGATGAAGTATGTAAACTAAATAGAATTAAACACCTTTTAGTTTATATTAAATTTTAGATTGTATTTTCAATTTATTTATTCACTGCTGAGATAACTTTTTATCTAGTAGTCAATATTGAAGACTTCATCCTACTTTCATTTTATATTGTTCATGTTACTTGATCATTAGGACTGTAGAGCATGGAATAAGAACGTCTATGCAGACCAAACAGCCACTCACTGGGAACCCCATGCATGATGCTTAAATGGTTGACTTGGTTTGAAATCACCATTCAATTAAAACTTGAATTTAATTTTAGGGATGTCAAGTTTCTAGTCATTCCCTAATTTTACCCCCTTGTTCGTAAAAGATTTCCTTTAACTGCAACGAAGATAACAAATATACTCGTGTTTAGGACAAACTTTGTGTACTGTAATGGTCTCCTGTGGTTTGATTCAGGTCTTTTTCTGTCCATCTTTCTTGCCTGATTTCATCACTTGTTGTGCCCCAACGCCACCACAAGCAGTCCACCACCCAACCAAGTATTGGCTTCTCGTGTTCTGTTGTGTTTATGTGTCGCACTACATCGGGCCCGCACCTCTTGCAGATGGCATGTCGAGGATTTCCCATCTGAACACGTCTTGGCAAGAACGACCTGCTTCCTTGCATCACCAACATGTCTTCAGGTAAATATTGCAGCACCAGATTTCTGAGTAGTCGGTGGTTCTTGAAGAGTAGTTCGAATGGATTTCGATTCG
This sequence comes from Orchestia grillus, assembly GCA_014899125.1. Lineage (NCBI taxonomy): Eukaryota > Metazoa > Arthropoda > Malacostraca > Amphipoda > Talitridae > Orchestia > Orchestia grillus. The sequence goes on along the minus strand of VOMN01104688.1, from coordinate 47,490 downwards.
GTAAGTGTATCGTTCATGCAAGGAAAGTTTTGACCGTCTTATTTTATTGCGAATATTTGGCGTAAGCGCTGCGAGAAATGTCTGTAGGATCATGCAACTCAATCACGCGCAGCGTTTACGCAAGTTGTGTGTTCTGTACAATCCACTTATCACTTCTGATTCAGCCCACACCGATGACTCGCAGCTGAAATGTTAACACTAAATAATGTCTAGTTGTATTAGATTGTAACTTCATTTCGTGCTCAAATGAAAACGTGAACACCTTATATTCTTAGTTCTGCCTGATAATGGATTACGTACGTGCCTCTACATATGTTGAACTCCTTTCATTAATTTAAAAGACTACTTTGTGCTCTGATATTTCCTTGAGAATTAATGGGCAGCAGCACTTGAAGTGCTCAATTTTCCCTCGTATGCTATAAAAACTCCAGGCTCAGTTTCTACACGAAGGAAAATTATTCGTTTTTCGACATTTCTCCATGGCGTATCTAAGGTGCCCGCAGGACTAATTCACTCCGCCTATGGAAGATTTCGAATTAAAACTTGCTAGCCAGAGAGACTTATCATTTTACCTTTAGAGGACTAGTGGTACTATATGCGACCTTTTCATATGGCTATTAGTTTTTCATTCTAAGCTGAATGTAGTGTTATCACATATATAAATCAGGCGGCTGCTAATTTTTCGTACAAAGCTAAATGCAGTGCTATTGGAAAAATACTTCGGCCGTTATAGGATTGCCATCGTACTAGTATGATTGGACTCACCTCAGGGTGACCTCTAGAACCGTTTTCAATCCCAGGTAAGCTTTCCTTCTTTATATGGAGCACTTCTTATTGTTCGTTCTGTGCAGTAGAAACTACCGTTCATTCCTTTCTCTTCCCAACGTTAGCCTAGATAATTGAAGAGTGATGAAGCTCCTCTTCGGCTTTTGAATGCTTGGCTGTTGCACAAAATTTGTTTTGGTTCATATTTGTGAGTTGCTAAGATCTATTATTTTCATATTTAGATATTACTACCCTTATTTGTTTTTTGTTTCCATGTTAATTTACTGAACTACTTACATTTTTTCCTTCGCTTTGTGGAGTCTCTTTGAAAACAAGAGTAAAAGTCTCTACACAGCGTGATGAAATATTGGAGACTTGCTGTGGCGTGCCGTCAGCAGTACATTGGGGATTTAATGCAGCGTCCCGTCAACAATATAGATTTCAGTTTTTATTTTTAGGAGTCCATATTTTTCTGTTACGCTTTTTCTCGTTGTGTTTTTGTACCTCAATTCGATCTTTCGAAGCATTTTTCTCATCAATCCTTTTTTCGGTCTATCACGATCTTTTGTATTTGACGTCACATGTTTAATTTGTCGTTTTTACTATCCGGATCTGTTTCCACTCATGATGTGACTGAAACTCATATTTCCTTCAGTAATGTTGCCATTTATCAGATTTTGATGGAACATGCTTCAGTCCCTTATGCTCGAACGTAACATTTTCCAGTTCGTCATACTCGAATGTAACATGTACCGGTCCCTCATACTCGAATGTAACATGTTCCAGTCCGTCATACTCGAATTCAACCTGTACCGGTCCCTCATACTCGAATGTAACATGTTCCAGTCCGTCATACTCGAATGTAACCTGTTCCAGTCCCTCACACTCGAATGTAACATGTTCCAGTCCGTCATACTCGAATGTAACATGTTTCAGTCCCTCACACTCGAATGTAACATGTTTCAGTCCCTCATAGTCAAATTTACCGTGTTTCCATCCATGTTTTGGACGTCTCGTATACCATGCCCTCATATTTATATGCATCATGTCTCCATCCCCTATGTCCTCATAGCTGGAGTTGGAATCCCTCATGCTTCATAACTTAATAATGTTTCGTTCATTTTAATTTTCTTCCTTAATTCCTGATGTTTCTTGCCTGGCTCGTGTCTAGGGCTCCTTTCCTCCCTTACTCTCTGGTTGCATTTTCTTGCTTATTGTTTCTTATTTCGTTGATATTTTCATTCCTCTTATGCTGGTTTACAGGATTATTTAATTCATGCTTGTTATTTCCTGTTTTTCTCATTCATGTGCATATTATTTCCTATTACTTGCATTTCTCACCCTCTTATCCTCTTCCTAATCTTCTCTTTCCTCGTGTCCAGTTTGTTGGTCTTTGCTCCACGACTGTTCTATACTACCCGTGTTCTTTATTACTTGCCTCTTCCCTATTACTTTCTCCCATTTCCTCCTTGCTACTCATTTCTTTTTTTTTTCAAAGCCCTTCTATCTAGGAGCTAATATGATTTCCATATGGAATACTTGATGCATATGTAAAGAGGATGAAGAAAACAGCATATTATGTGCTAAAACATCGCTTATGTTTAGGTGCAAGATTATGTGAGATCGCTTGGCTACAAATCGTGGGTCTTCAATTTCAATAAAGACTTTACGTAGCTGGAGATCGATGTATCTAATCGTTACATTGAAGTATTCCGGGTAGTTCACGGAAATCGAACCGGATCTTGAAAAGCATTAACTCTTTTTTATTTTTTGATTATTTTTTGAACTGCCCTGCACATCACTTCGCAAGATTCTTTCATTGAAATGGTTGTAAATTTCTTTTCAGAGACGAGCAGCAGTCCTCCTTGAGCAGGTCTGGCAGCATCAAGGAAGAGAAGGGCCCGTTAACAAGTTCCCCAGTCCATGTGAGTTTCAGTGGGAGACGGGACTCCGTCAAATGTAACTCGAAAGATTCATACGACGATCACACCAGGATGAGAGGAACCTTCGATGGTCTTTCACCTCCAACTTCTCCTTGCGTCAAGGCTGTTGTTGAAAAATCCAATTCTGTTTCCTTCGTCCTCGACTTGAACGATTCATTATCAGATGAAAGTTATCTTGATTTTCCAGCGTCTCCCAGATTGAAGCACGCTACTCCTGTCCTCGGCCGTAAAGGTATCCAGAAATCCCGCAGCAGTTCTCTTGAAAAGAAACAAGGAACTAAGGTTGGTCGAAGCAATTCTTTGTCTAAATGCACAAGTGCTGGCAATTTTTTTTCAAGATTACATGCGAAGGAAGTGAAACATAAGCCCCAGAAGCTCTCGACCGACTCCGATGGAGATCAACATATGCAATCGAATGGGTCTGTGGTCCGAGAACACACGACTTCTGAGAGTAGCTGTGGAGCCGAGTCCGTTGAAAGGGTCTCCCCTCACGGCATGTCTTGGACTGTTCCCGTTGACGGTCGCTCGCCTAACTCTCCTCGCTCACCTAAACTGGATTCTTCTCGAGGTTGTTTTTCTTCCTTGCGTCATCTACATCAGCCAGAAGAGGACGAATACGAAGAAAACTTGGAAGAAAATGAGGGTGGCTTCATCGCAGGGATTCCATCGGATTTAACTCCTTTGGTTAACTTGATGAACGCATCATCGAGTTCTCCAAGTGATTCAGAATTGTCCCGTTGTGGTTCTCAAGCTGGCCTGACATCAGAAAGCGAGGAAGAAAGCAGTCTTGCTGAGAGTAGCGATAGAGTTGGGGATTCTCTATCACCGGTCGCCGAGTGGGTGTCAACTGTTGGGGCGGGAGAGGCTATGGTGCCTTCCGAACTTGTCTCGAACTGCTGTGAATCTGAAAGTACCGATTCGAGTGACCAAATTGTGACCAAAGATTCCATTACCACGCGTTTAATGGCTAATGAACTTGCTTCTGGGGGAACAAAGCTTAACAATCCAGGTTCAGAGTGTACTATTGTAACTGGAAGTGCCAACGAGAAGTAGTCCCGAAGGCCGAATTAAAAGAGTAGTTGTTTTGAAAATTTTCGGTAACGTGGTGGCATTCATGCTTCGTTTGTGCACAGTTACGAAAGATGGAGCCTGTTCAGGTCGTGCCATAACGCGTGAAGAGCTGGATTTTGTCTAATGAGATTCGAAAATGAAATTATCTCGGAGACTTTCCTTAATGTTTGTCGATTCCTAAAAGTTGTAACACGTCTGAACTACATTGCAGAAAGCAATTGCTGCACGTGTCTGTAAATAACGATTATTGACGTCGAACTGTTTTTTAATGTAGATCTCAATTTAGAACCGTTAACAATTATTGTTAGGTTGTTTTGGGCGTCAAATTTTTGGTAAAGATTTATTGCATTGGAAGCATGAGTTGTTAGCTACTCTCTGTATATAGCGATATTCTAGTCACTGAGCGCAGATGATGAAATACGATTTTCTTTTTTCGAAGAATAGTAAAGCTTTTGTGCTTCGAGTTGTTCTTTTTCTGCGTAGCTGTTACATTGTTTTTATGGTTTAGTAGTAAATGCGTGCAAAATGCTCAGCCAAATTTAATATTTTAAAATCTTTTGTATCAAATTGCGTTTCTCTGGCTGCTTTCAGCTGAAGTACGAATTAAACGCATAAAAATTCCTGAAAAGGCTTATTTTACTGAAAATAGTCAAATTTTGTGTGCATGGAAATATTTGGTGTGTAGGGGAAATTTTTTCTGGTAGATGATTTCCCATCGTCTCCCCGACAGCGTGTTTTTCTTATTCCTTGGCTTCAGCAGAGTTGTATTGTGAAAGTCCGCTGTATTTATTACTCTTTTCCTTTTGTAGCTTTAAACAATGAGCGTTGCGCTTGTTCGCAAGGAAATGTTTGCTTAGGCGTTACTGGGTAATATGTTAACACATTAAATATTGACATTCCTCCATTCGTAGCTTGACTGACTAATCAATTATGCGAAATTCAATTAAATCTTAAACTATGTAGAATGCATGAAACTTTGGTAGCTAGTGTGCTCGTCTAAATAATAGAAAGCTTTTCGGCAGTGCTGAGTTTATGCGACTGTCTTGAATGCATCCAGATCGGACCACAGTGGCTGAAGTTAACCTACAATTTCTGAATGTTTACGTAGAACTTCTGTGGTCAAAGTTCGCTGTGTGAGCGCATCTCTACATAGATGTTCACTTTAAGATTGTGTCTAGATGTTTTGCGTCGTTGATTCACTTTCGTAGGCCCGAATTTCTTCAAGTTCATGGTCTGAAAACTACTGGTCGAGTTCCGCCTTCTACTGGCAGGACACTGCTGAAAGTGAAGGTTCACCATCTAAGGTTCGAGTTGCAGTAAAACATCACATATTTCTTGTAAAACACGGGACTACATTCGAACTGTCAACTGTAATGTTAATAAGCATGAACCTAGAGGTAGCAATGTTTGCATTGCCTTGTTTGCATAGTGTGTTCATTTTCTGAACTTTAGTTGGCAAATTCGCTCACGTTCGTATACTGCGACGTGAAGCTACCGTTAAAATGCCTTCCTCAATCTCCCGTGGTGTGAATTTATTTAACTTAATGTAGAGATGCATTTCAAGTTCAAATTTGATGTATAGTAAAAAGAACGTTGTCGACTAACGTTCAGAAGCATAATATAGAGATAATAAAGATATGTGATTTAATCCTAAGTTGGAGACTATAATAATGGTGCAATTTACCTCGTGTTTCATTGTATTCGATCCTTTTTTCGGTTGTGGGCTCACATTACAGGTGGCCTTTAACACTTTTTCTGACATTTTTTAAAGTTCAAATGTATTATAACGTATAAAAATACATGAGAAGTTCTCACAAGTGTTTTACGACAATTTGAGAAGCTCTTGGATCTTCAATATGCCCTTGGGGCTTAATTTTTTTATTCAAGTCCCATAGCTCATTACAGTCGGCCTTGTTGATCGAGCAGATCTACAGTTGAAAAGCATTGTTCATTTATTTTTCGGGTCTGTTTATTTATCAATTTACGTTCCATGAACGTAATTACTTCATTTGATAACTGTGTGACTGTCTTGCCAGACGTTAGACGTACTGATCTTGTGCGTCCTCATCGTAACATTATTAACCGGCTTATTTTGCTTCTGCAATGCCAAGCTTCTTGTACGGGAGATTGTGCCTCGCGAAACCTAGGAATTGGGAGTCCTGGCCAATCTCTTTTTTGTACGTACATCTATCATAACTCGAATGCTTTAACTTCCTTTAGAAGCAGTTAGCTATGGTCGAATATGTTTGACTAAATTCGTGCCCGTTACTATCTCTATTTTTTTCATTGAAATTCGACTCAAGTTTGTTAAACGTCATGATGATTGAAATTGGTTTCGAGAGCGGTATGGAAATGCTTCGTAAAGTGTTAGCATCGCGTAGCTCTACCCAATTACTTTTTCCGTTCCATGGTTCTACATGCCAAATGTGTTTCCATGCACGGATATGAGTGAATATTTAAAACAATTGTAGAGATGATGCAAAAAAATTTGCTGGCTTGTCCTTCACAAATCGTTGGCTTAGAACATGGTAATATATTTACAATTCTGAGAGTGTGCCTCATGTAGCGGTGTGTATGCTCTCATATATTGACTTCCTTCGCTACCCACCCACGTAGCAGAATACTTCGTAGGTGTTAGGCGTGATTCATTTTGTTAACTTCAGAAGCCTTACTATCAAATTTAGTTGCTAGACCTTAAACCCACCTACCTGGGCTATCTGACGTTCGAGAAGTAATGCTTTACTAATGCAGGTAATCGAAATTGTTCTCCCCATTGAAGATGGTGATGTGTAGTAGAATTTTGTCAACAGTATCTAATGGTACTGTCAAGTATTTGATATATCTATCAATGAGCAACGTAATGTCATTCTAAAGTCAGTTCCTGTATTCATTATGACCCCAAAAATTTTATGCCTTACACTTTATGATTGGTTTGTGACATTAGGCAAACGTGTAAGTTTGTCCTTATCTATTTACCGCCTTTCCATTTCGTCGAGCTGTTGATATAAAACTGTATCAGTTCTGCCTTTAGCTATAGTGCAGCTTGTGTGGCTTTTCATTAAATATCGCTCAAATTCAAGTATTGTTATTTTGTAATGGCATTTACAAACTTTATATCAACTCGTAATTGTTCTCAGACTGTCGTGAAAAATGTTTATTATATCTTGCTAGATTTTGCAACTTCTTTGAACTTTCTGGTTGACCAAGTTTTAGCGTTTGCTTGTCGCAAGGTTCGTTAGAATTAGTGAAGTTAAATTCTTTCGAGTTTAAAATTAGAAAATATTTTGTAGGTGAATTAATAACGCTTCAATGATTTGGATAAGAAATATCCGCAAAGTTGCTTCGCGTAGAAGTTATGTGTGGGCTCAGTGGCATAGGGGTAGTGTGGTGGTATCATAACCGAAAGGTCCTGGGTTCGATACTCGGCTCAGGGAGGCATTTTCACGTGACTGCAGAGTACTTCCCTTGGAAAAGGAAGTTTAAACCACACATTACTCACATCCCTCACCACAACAATTGTTGTAAAACATTTAAAACCCAACTGTAAAACGTGTTGGAATTAATAAAGGTTATTATTAGAGTGTAAATTCAGTTAACTAATGTGGTTAAAATAATCTTGGAATAATGACAAATTGTTGCTCTGTTAACTCGAGTGGGGGACTGCCGGCTCACTTCTGCGAGTATCAAAGCGGATGCGTAACATTACGTATCACATCAATTTTAGAACTATGACTTCATTAAACGTAACTCTGAGACGGTGCGGGCGTGTGAGGCTTAATCTTCGCCAAACTTCTTGCCAGTAATTTTTCTCATTCCATGTTAAAATCAATATTAATTCTCCGAGTGGGTTTTCTAATATTATGAAGCTGGTCATGAAACTGTGAAACTGATCAGTTCATATGAAGGATATTGCTATGAAAACTGCGGACAATCTTTTACCAAGTTCCTACGGGTAAGTAAATTACAGTTTTGGACTGAACTGGGAATCAATTATTTTCTTAGAAATTAGGCTCAATAATTCTGTTTTAGAGAAAATGCTAGGTCTATAAGAGTCGTTATATCTGATGGAAGTTGACATTAACATATCCGTGAATTAGACATCGCTTTTCGTCCCAACAGCGATGCTTGAAAAGTATTATAAGGCAAGTGACGCTGTGTTGAATCTTGGCTGGGGCTGGCAGACGTACGAAGTTTGACTAGTATGTTATCGTAGTACTAAACTGTCATTTACCAATGTAGATCCTCAAGCACAAAGTAATTGTATTCTTTATGTAGTAAAATTGTACGAGAATTTTTATATACGCTTAAGTAAATTAATTTATGAAAGTTTGTCTGCCACTGGTTACCACAGGAAAGATATTAAAAAAAAAAATATGTGAAATGCGACCAAATTTAAGTTGAGCTGTCGAAAGAAACATTTTAATTCGTTTTCATAGTTCATGAAGTTAAATTTAAGTGTCGATGTTTTGCTTGGCTGTAGTGTTCCAAGCTAGGTTTGATAGTCCTCTGGCTGAAGAAATGGTCATACTATTGTAACATTGGGGAAATTTTGGACTGGGATTGGCATGCCATTTTAATTTTCAAAAGGTAAAGCTTGAAAATTATGCTGGCTTGGAATAGAGCTTGTCTTAGAAACGGTGGAGCGCACTATCTTGATCAAAATATTCGAACGATGGGTGAGGAGAGAGACCTGTAGAAAAATATAAAAAAAAAACTGAAAAACTTGTGTAAAGTTTTTCCGAGTAATAACAATTGATGTAATCTTAGCACAGCAAATGAAAATATTATCACGTCCATGGACGAGAAATTGATAGCTTATTAAAATTCAAGAAACTTATGAGTAGAAATAATATTGTCGAAAGTATAGTAACAGAAGGGCTCAAAAATCCCTTGTTCGTGTATTTTTTTGTCTTTTTCGTGCAAGAAGCCTGACGTAGCGGCCAGGAAACAGAACTTTTGATAGCAAAATCATACGGTAGCTCGGCCTCCATTAAAGGTATTTGTATGAGAACACAGCAATGTAGAAGCGAACGTGTAACTTAAGGTTATGCTGCCAATTATTTTGACTGATATTTTTTAATAATGAAGATAGTTACGGGTTGCGTACCTGTTGGGCCACCTGTGTACCAACCAAACGGTATTGCGTAATGGTTTGCCACTGTGCTACACTTTTCATTGACGGTTAGAGAAAACATTCGTATTGAATTACGAGAAAATCTGGATACCATCAATCTGAGTACAGAGAGAGCACAAATGATGAAAGCATGTCCAACTTCAAAACACGACATGTTGGCTTATTCAATTTTTTTTATGCAACAGCCTAACTAGACGCATTATTTCTTAGGCAACGAGTAAATTAGTTCCCCAAGATATAAGATTAGTCTCCAAGCCATCTCAACTTTAAAGTGATTTATTATGAATGACTCCACTGCTTAATAGTAAAATCTAATTAGAGTAACAGTGTGCCTTCTTATAATTACTCGCTCCTTGACTAATTTAGCAAGAGTATATTGCTTAGATTGTAAATTTAATGCAAGAAACTTTGTTAATTACTACATAGTCGACAACGAGTACATTGCAGTTTTCAATGCCTTGTATCCACTGAGGCTCGAGTGGTGAGGAATGCGAGGTTTACCTTCCTTCCCTCTGAGAGCACTCGGGGGCTCCGCACAAATCTGCACACCCAGCCGTGATCAACTGATAAGGAATAAAACAAGATTTCATGCCTATATTTGCACAAAAATAAATGTTAGTGCCAGAAGTTTGCCGGACATTCCCACAAACTTTTTCATAGTGTTTGATATTTTTCACATACCAATTTGCTGAAAAGTCATTACCCTAAAATTTTCTAATTAAGAGAAAATATGTCCACTTATGCGATGGAGTGAAACAACTATCAAATTTTCATTGCCTAGTTCAATTTCACACACCAATTTGACCAAAAAAAATAATTATCCAATTAAAATATAAAAAAAACAATTAAGAGACAATATTCTCACCTAAGTGAACCACAGAAACGTGTATAGTATTTGCATAACCAAGGTGAAGATTTTTTATTCTGTTCGTGCCTAGATTTGGCATCTACTCAAAGTAATACTAAGTTCAAGAAATAGGTCCAGGTAAAAAATCCACGAAAAGTCGTCTGATGTTTACTTTAGGTTTTGGTCAAACATCTGCGAAAAATCGTTTACTATTTTCATTAATTTCATGATAGTGAAAAACCTTGATACAAATTTAATCAGTGTGCTATGTAAGACAAGAGCTTAAACTTCATGTTACCTCCTCTCAGTATTCGTAATATGTAGCTTCGGTGAAAAATATCATGTTTCTCGTCTATCTCTCCCACATGCATAAAACTTTCGTTTGATTTAAATCGCAGTCTACTGTGCAAGAGTAAATTAAATTATCTACATAGAAATAACTTAATTTATTCACATAATTTATAAAGTTATGCATTGTACGGAAGATAAAGAATATAGAGACAATAAATTAACTTACGAAAGAAGTAATAACTCGTGGACCTGATCATCGCAATGGATCCAAGTTGTCATACATATTGTCAGGCGACTTTTTTCTTCGTCGCTGATTATGTGACTGTTTTAATATGCTCTTTGATAAATAGAGTGGACACTATTTCACAGAAATAGAATGTGATCTTTGAATAAATTAATATCTAGGATAATTATTATATAATCTTTTTTATTTTCTTCAAACGGCGTACTTCACTGTGACAATTCATTTGCGTACCACTTCTGTTCTGAGCCTGCTCATAATTTGTATACTTATATCGTGCGTACACAATCCAGTCCAGTGAGATTCTATCGGGAAGTAAGGTGTGAAGTCGTGCATACTAATATACATTGTGGGTATATCACTTACGTATTTGCTTTTTCAGTTTATGTTTTTCCATAAGTTTTTATAGTATGACCCTAATTATATCCCTGTCATTTTCCAGAAGTTCCTTGACTAACTTAGCAAAAATTAGAGCTACAGTGGACGCTGATATCTTGTGTCAATATTTCAAACATTAGAAACCATCTACTGCAGGTACTGCTAAGCCTAAGTATTAGTTCTTATCTGTTATTAATTGAGGTTGTTAAAAGCCACTGAAAATGTATGGTTAATTTAGGTTATCAAATGTTTGTACTATGAATAATCATTAACATGAAGTAACCAGTTTGAAGTATAAATCATGTGCAAGGAAATAGCATATAAAGGCAAGTTTGAAGTGTGGGTCAATAATTACTTCACTGTTGCCAACTGTGTAGAACATCCTATTCATCATACAACCTTCATTTTGATGTCATTGGATAGGTGTTTTTCTGATTTGCAGAAACATATTTTTGAAAGGTTTGTCACCTGTGACAAAGGAAAACAGTAAAAAATTAGTTTATAATTTTGCAATCTGTCTTTGGTTCTTATGCTTGATTCTAGTTATATGGGGTTAAGATAGATTTTGTTTTGTTAGTTTTACACAATGTAATGTAATAATGCCACCATTATGCCGGGAATCAAAATACGTGAAAATAAGGGATGAGCTTTTTCCAAAATGTTGCTGATGCCAATGCCAATTCATATTTTTTGTCTATGCTGATTCTTTGCCAATGCTGATGTTATCATTGATGATATTTATTAGCTAACCATGTATTGGAAGCCAATGGTATTTAAATATAAAAAATTTGTAAATGAATGTATGGTATTCAATTTTTTTTCAAATTAGTCTCACCCCTGAAAAATAAAGTTCTGTCCAATGAGTTTAACATCAAGGATGTATAATAAGTGTAACGCCCTGCAGACTACTCTTAGATAAGGGGAATATTTATCAGTTACCTTACTGAAGAGATCATACTAAAAGGCAAATTATTCTCTGTTGCATGAACATAAAAGTTCTAAGTTTATGAAAATGATTTCAAATTATTCCCATAGCATCATGATGTGTGCATCAGATGACATGCACGCTAGCTAACGCACTTGTATCTTCTAAACTATTCTCAGCAAATGATTTCAATTAGTAATTTTTCTATTCAGATTTTTATGTTTGATCTTGCATTATGAAAAAAATAGCAAATTCTGAGGCTGTCCATCCAAATGAATAGAAGTGAAGTTTAGCTCAAGGTGGAAAAACTCGGAGTACCAGCCTCAAATTTTGTCGTTATGACTTTCGATGTGACTTTTATGGGAAGTTGCCATTTCTGATTGACTCAATTTTCAAATCATTGTAATATTGAAATGTGCTCAGGACCAGCCTGTTTAGAAAACATCTCAATGAAATGAAGAAGTAATTGTGATAATAAGGATAGCAGCACTTCAGTACCTCTGAGAACCTTGCATCAATAAAGTAGGGACCATCTAATATGGACTTAATAAGAAGCCATCTTAAGAAATTCATATCATTTGTTTTCCCATTTTTTATGGGGTGCCAAAAATGTCAGATCATCTTCTAGTTGAGGATTAAGATCTATATGGATTGAGATGTTGAAGATTCCTTTCTTTTATTGCATTGACCTTTCAGCGGGGCATAACATGATTATAAGCAATAAAGTTAGGTTTGTCTATCCTATTTTGCTATGGAGACCAGTGCCCACAAGGGGGCACTGTTAGATTACCTCAGCTATACATAGGATAACGAGACTTTTATTTTTCATGCCCATTTGTGTCTTTCCATTATCATGACTTCTTCACTGATGATTTTTTGCCTTTTATTTCTCCTCTGTTTTAGCTTGCTGTTTCTATGTTTTTTCTGATACAGGCTGCCTTCTCTGTCAGTCAAACTAATGAGTGAGAAATATGGACCCAGGAATTTTCTCCAATCTAATTCCTTAAGAACATCTCAGAGAAGGATGGACCAACCAAGCCAGCAAACAACACTGGGCTATTATTGTATAGTGGGATAATGGTTACACTTTTGAGGAAATGACAAAGCAGTGTTGTCAGATGTGATCACTTAAAAGTAACTCATGTGTTTATTCTCCAAAAGTCAATTGAGCCTGGTTGTAGACAAAACTCGGAAATTAATTTGTCAAAATTTTTTGTTTTATTAGAAACTACATAAATTTACATACATGTATGTGCTCATACAGCATTTGATTTGTATGACATGCTTGATAGCACATTAATAAACACGAAATTGTTTTCCATAATAGAAATTAATATCACAAAAATAGATATAAAATGTACATGTACTTACAAACAAGCAGTAATAAGTTTTAACTTTAGTTTGTCTTAACATTATTAAATTTGTATCCTTTTTTTACTATGATAGGAATCAACATGAAATGGCAATTTTCACTGTGCTAATACCGATTCCAGAAAAAGTGCCAATTCTTGCCAATGCCAATCAATCAGAACATCATTAGTGAAAATGTTGCCAAAATTTCCTTAGAGATTGTGTCATTACATTCTATTTGTGTAAGAACAGTTTTAATATATTTTAATATAACTTTTTCAACTCTTTGAACCTTTCAAAGATGTGGTTTCCACTTCTCACAAAAATAATTCTTATTTACTTACACCAAAAAGAACTCTGAAGGATACTCTACTCATTTGGCCAAACTTTGAAGTAAATATGAACCAAAGTATGTACCATGCTATGTAAGAAATAAAAATAGTATAAAGTGGCCAATTTGAAGTTTGTATCATTATGTACAAGATGTCCTCAATCAGATTGAAGTTAGACTTCACAAACGACATAAAAATGATGATATTAAAGTAGCAAAAAATGTTGGGTTAAAATTTCTATCTATTTTTTAATTGCTCAGGTATCATATTCATGGAGGCAAAAAAATTAATTTTACACTGCATTAAATGAGAAAAAGATTTATTATACAGTAGAATGACCTCAGAGCAGGATGTAATTCAGCCCTTTGAAGATTAGTGGTACCGTTTGGGATGCTAAAATTTTTTAATTCTTTAACCTGAGGATAGTGTTTGTAGGTTTATACAGCTCAGTAAAGAAGGGAAGGATTTCTCTGAGGTATCTTGTATCATCAGCATTGGGAAGCTGAACAGGATTTGGAGTTTTCTCATTGGCAGAGTGTGAAAGAGGTACACATTATCAAAGGAAATGGTACCAAATTGAAGAGAGCAGTGTAATCAGTTGAGGTTAATTTTGCCCAAGTACTTTTGGAATTGCTGGAGAGGCCAAACAAACCCTCTGCCTCAAGAACCTTCAACAGCTGTGTCCATGTTTTATCTGTTCTTGTTTAAATGCTACTTTTTGAGAAAAAAGTGTGTTCATCAGTTGTATATCTCTAGTTTGTTCAAGATAACATAACACATCATGAGTTAGGAGTTGATGAATGATCACTTTCAGACAAGAATTTATAATTTTTAATATACACTTTTATGAGAGTTTTTATCTAAAATGTTAATCATCTAATCATTAAAGAAATTATTTTTATTGAGAAAGTAGCTTGGTTTGACAATTTGAATTGATACTTTAATAAAAAAAATTACTCACTTGTTATATGAGGTATTTGAACTTACCATAAAAATGTAAATTACTCTCTTGACAGTACTATATAATCATGTGTAAGGCTGCTGCTGTGTTTTCATATAAACCTAAATGCAGTCTTATTGCTGTTGTATAGATGACTGAAGCTAGTTTCTTATATGAAGCTAGATGCAGTTTTATTGTGAAAATAGTTCACTTATTACAGGTTTTTGACTTAATTAATTTTTTTGTTTACGTAAAGATTTTTGGAGAAAAATGAGCTCATAAATTCTTAGAAAATATCAAGTTACTTATATGGTTGAATGACCTCAATTAATTGCCTATGTTAGTACTCATTTCTCTCCTTCTTTGTTAGCAACAGAATTGTGAGCACTTTGGCTCTGGAAAGTGAGCCCCTTGCAATGATTCAGTCATTAATTTGCAAAATTACACCCTGCCTTAATGTATTGTGACAGTTACGTAATGATAGTCTTAGCTACTGGTTGTCCTTGTTCAACAGACACTAACTGAAAATTAAGTGCACTGATTATTTTCTTTTTTGAACTCACAGTTTTCTATCCTTTCACTCATTCCAATGTTTTCTATGGACTAGTTTATGTTATTGCCTTGGATAGATGGCAATAACATTTTCTAATAGCGGCACAGTAAGGGTATGTTGAAGCAAGGATAGCCTGTGTGTCTGTTTATAGCAAATGAAAGGCTAGGACCAGTTGTATAAATTTTGCTTGAGTTACAGTTTGAGCCCCCTAGCTCTTTGTTGAAGCTTGCAATTTTATCCTTATTAAGTTTATCTTCTAGACTTGTTCCATAAAAGCCATCATGCCTATTAACAAATAAGTAAAATAGAAGTATTCTATGAATGTATTTTGTATTATACATATACTTAGCTCTGAAATGTTCCAATTGTAAACTTCCATTATATTTGGTTGAAAAGTAAACATGCTATTGGATTATGAAAATTAAACCATCTTAATGATTAGAGAGTGCTTATATCATATATAATGTATTTTTTGAAAGATGGGTGAAAAAAAAATACTTGTTTTATTTTTTTTGTGTATATTTTTATTAAATTTGCTAACTTGGAGAAATCTGATGAAAATAATGTTTCTGAAATTCTTCTTGATTGTTAACATATGAACATAACTTGGAACTTATCCACTCTTAATAACCTTATACTGTAGTTCATAGCTATCCACAGTTCTGCATTTGTAAACTAAGTTCAAGTGAAATTTTTCTGGAAGTTGGAAATTCTAAAAATACTTTTATTTTAGTCATCGGGTCTAGCTAACACTGGGGACCAGTATAGAGGGGTAATGTATTGCTCCAGTTAATTGCATGAAGTTTTACTATGAAAAATATAAATGCTTATGTACGTTTAATGTACTTATATCTTTTATACTTATGTTATTCTAAACTTTAATAAATAAAAAATATGAAGTAAAAACTATCCATTACATAACAATTCTGTTAACGGGCTAAATGAAAAATAAAACTTTACTACTTGGGTTAAATTCTAACTGGACATGAAACTATACTTTTGTTGAATTAGAAACTGTAAAAGCAAAAGCTAATCATGGGCAGTATCAATATTTTATTTATGTTATAAAAGTGTATTCACACTTTATTTATAATATTACAGTAAAATGAGATCATGGAGAAGATGATGGACCATTTTTTGAGTCCTAGGGAGTAATTTTTATTGGTGCATCACTCGACTGATTTTCCACATGCGCAGGGTTTGCTGAACCAATCCATGCCAGATATGAGAGATCACAATGTATGAAATGCATACAGACTGTTTCCTCTATTTATCTTATAAATGAGCAAATTTTCATGTTCAGTATGGAATATAACAGGAAATTTTATTCAATTTTCAGATGCTTGTTAGGAAATATACTGCTTGCCAATATCTGAATCACTACAATCAGCAGATACCTATGTATTGCCAAAGCAAGGAGTAGTTGATGGTAACAGAACAAATTAGCCGAGTATAGTTCAAGCATTGTCAAAGTGCATTGATTTTTTAGCCTGCGTCTGAACTTACTTTGACATCTACTACTTCTCTGCATTTCAATTTACTGTTAACTCTTTGTGGTCATGTATTGATTTATGGACTATGCACTTCTGCTAAATGTGATTTTGGATAGTGTCTATTTCAATATTTATTTTATAAGAATTACTCAGTCAATTTGAAATTGAATGGAATGCAAAACCATTTTATTATCATACAGTCATAGAATTTTCAAGAAATATTTTCAGCTTCAGAATTAAGCCAAGTGGAATTTAACATTAGATTTTGAAAAAGTTGACATTTATTTGACTACAGTGTGGAAACATTTATTTGGTCACTAAATGTAATAGGTTTTAACATTACATTAGTCCAGCCATGATGCCAGTGATTTATTCATGTCAAATAATCTATATTTGTGCACCGTAGCTCATTTTGAATTCAACAATACAATGTAAAATTTGTGTCTTGATACCCATAAATAATTGAGATTTTAATGTTTCATGTATGGTGAAATGGTGAACATGGGGATCAAACCCACAAGTTTTCATTATTTTAAATGGGTATCAAACCCATCTTCAGCTTCTTGTCTCTAAGGTTGTGGAATTTATTTTATTTTTATGGTGTCTCTGCTGTCTAGAATGTTTGTTGATTTGAACTGTTATATTTCAGGTAATTTAGTTGCAGCTTCCATGGCTCTGGTCACCACACATCGGTGCCGAGTGAGAGGACGCCTGCCTGCTCGGTTTGTTCAAAAGCGCAAAGTCAGGAACAACTGCTTCAACAGGCAACGTGTTGGCCACTTCCCTATCATGCTTATGGAACCAGAGCCCAAGGTTAGCTTGACCACTTCTCATTTGTCAGTTCTGATAACTTGAATGATGTAATGTGAAAAAGCTCAGAAACAGTTTTTTAATTGAATGAGCAATGAGGTTAAGTTTTTATGAGTATATACGGTTGTTTTGTTTTTCTCAAGTCAAGTACAGCTGGAAGAAGCATATGTAAAACAACATGTTAAAAACATTTGGTTTTGTGTAAAGGTTTCCTTTTGTGCAATTTGCATTTACTTACTCGTATCAAAAAATTATCATGTATATTAATAAACATTTTTAAATCATCCTTGGTGCTTGCATTATGAACTATGTATTTCATTTTGTTTCACTTATATGAACAAGAAATTATTTGACATTTTTCAACTAATCAATTTTAATGTGCACATCACGACATTATATGAAATACCTGTTCAGAGAAAATAATATACATAATTTGGTTCCAGTTTCTAATATTTTACAATTAATTTAATAAAGTATGCAAATCTATGAACATATTTTAGAAGAGCTATTTTAAGTTAATTGAATGTGTAATTGTTGTTAATCAGCTGCATAGTCTGCTCCACATGAGTATTTTCCTTTGAATCTTACGCTAGTCTCTATAATACAAGCAATCATTTACTCAGCAAACAAAGGCATGTATCAAACCAAGAAAATTGTTTGTACAGTATTTTGCATCATGGCATGTCACTATTTTTCAATGACAAATGTAATGAATTTTGTCGGTCATATTGATGGATCCCTCAGGGAACATAGGACAGGCATAGGATTGTCTGTCCAATGTAATGGGGACTGGTGTCCCCAGAGGTGCACTGTTAGGTTACCTCAGCTAAAGCTAAGTCTTTGAGACTTATATCTTTTGTGCCCACTTTGCTTTTTTCCATTTTCATACTTTTTTGCTGATTATTCTTTATCTTTTCTTCCTCTTCTTTCTTACCCAGTTCGAACCTCAGCTCAGGAAGACATTTCACATTACCAGGGAGTATTTCCCTTGGAAAAAGAAGTTTAAACCACACATTCTTCACATCCCTCACCACACCAGTAGTTGTAAGGTATTGAAAACCCAATGCTAAAACGTGTTAGAAAGAATAAAGGTTCTTTTTAACTTGTGTTCATGCACTGAGGATCCTGTGACGGATCACACTTGTGCATAGATTCCGTTTTCTGGAGTCCATACTAAATGGTCCCTTCTTTTTGCTTTCATGAGATAGCCTTTGGTGTAGCTAGGCAGCTTTAAACTAACCAATAATAAGTCATGCCAGTAGATCTTGTCAATTTGGTACCCTTCAGAGGACATGGATTGGCAATAGGGTTTCATTTGTCTATCCTATCCTATGGAGACTGGCGTTCCCAAAGGGACATCATTAGATTCCCTCAATTTTACCTATGCCTTCAGGACTTCTATTTTTTTGAGCCCACTTTGGGCTCAAAATTTCCATTCCTTCTTTCCATACTATTCTTTATCTTTTCTTCCTCTTTCTTCTTAACATGTCATTTTTATGCACTGGGGATCCTGTGTGGGAACACATGTGTGCATAAATTTCCTGTTCTCATGAACTATAGTCTATAATCAATGCTCTTTTCTCTTTCGGTGCGAGATAGTCCAAGCCACTGAAGTGCTGGTGTCTTCACTACCAATACTACAATTTTGTAGAGCTGCTGGTTTTGTTGCTCATGCACATCAATCTGTTTTGTAAGTAGATATGGGCTTTTAAGGTTAGGTACAATGTTAAGATAGTTTTAGAGGTTTTCTTGCTTTGCACTTGTATAGGAAGTGATGGAATAGACTTCAGAATTTTTTTCTTTACTTTAAATTACAAAGCTTATATTCTATTGGAATGAAATAAAGACGACTTCAGGGTACATAGTGCAAATTTTTTGTGGGCTCCTTTCTATTTATTCTAATACCAGAAGTTATGTTCATGAAATTTCTCACCCAAGGTGACATTCTCAATAAGCTGTGATAAATCAAGCTTACTATCGTATGCCATTGGTTTCATGTGCTACTGGTGCAGAGAAAGTGCACCACATTGCTGCCCAAAAGAGATCGCTTGGGCATGGCGTTCGGCTATAAATGGATAGGCAGCTGAAACCCCAGGGATCAGTTGCCCTCTGAATCTCTTCTCCAAGTTGTAAAATTGGCACACTCGGACCTTGTCCTTCTTGGATGCTTAAGCTTGCTGCAAACCCAAGATATTAGGTGGGAAAGGTTCATGAAGGAGAGAAAAGAATAATTTTTTGATTGCCTTTATTGTTCATCCGCTGGAAAACTCTAGAACCTAAGGAATATCTGGAATCTCTACAACTCTAGAGCTCCGTAGTGAAGATTGAGTATTTCGGTACATGATAGAAAATTCTGAGTCACCATTCACTTACTCCTATTGAATGGTTTGCTGTTGCTGCTGCTGCTAATGATCCTTCTAATTTGCTGTATTACATATCTATCCTTATGAACAAAATTATTTGTGGTGATGTCAGTGGTAGACTGATATCCAAATTACGAGACGCACGATGTGGCCTAGTGTAAGCCATTTAAACAATAGAAAATTAATACAACTACTTAGTGTTCATAACTAGGTTTAACATTTAATTTATGAATAATTCATATACCAATTGATGTATGAAAACTATGTCAGTGTGAATAGTGTAGGCACAATTATTTTGGCAGATAGAAGACTTCATGCTGTACAGTGAGCCAGATGAAGAAGAGGAGGAGGAGCTCGATGCTCAGGCTGTGGAGGCAGCAGCGGCTGCAGAGCGGGCCGCAGAGGCTGCCAGTCGCATCAACAGCGACGTTGAAGATGAGGAGGAGGGATCTGACGACTCGGACAGGGAGGACAGCGGGGATGGGCTGCAGGGCCAGAGAGCGCGCAGACTGGCCGCTGCTGAAGACCGTGGTGCTGCGGGCGATGCTGCAGCTCCCAAGCCTTTCAGGCAGGTGTGTGTGGGCTGTGCTGTGTGGCCATCTTTGAGGGAAATACAAGGATGGAGTTTTTGTGTTATTGCGCGGGAGACTCGATTTTCTCTCTGTTGGCAAGTGATTGTTTTTCAAATTCTAGAACTTTTCATACTGAAGTGCGTTTTTGTAGTGATCAGGAAAGAAATTTTGTGAAGGGTTTATAAGCCTTGGTGTTATAAATTAGTTCAGTGCAAGTCATTACTTCAGTGAAATTGCTTATGACCTAAAAATTTGAAAGCAATAAAAATATTGATAAAATTGATCATGTTTGCTAAAAAGGTTTGTTGGAGATCAGCTCTGTCAACAGGTCGGAAAATCATTTCTGCTAGAAACAGAGTAGGATTACCTACACGGAAGCAGAGAAACATGAAGCCAACCAAGTCTACCATTTTTACAAGTAATGAGTAACTGCACCAAATAAATATTCTTCTCATCACCTGATGGGGATACAGACTGAGTGTATTATTTTGCAATTCTATCTTGAAACTAGGCAGTGATTTCAAAATTCTGAGATATTCATCCAATACACTGTCAATAACGTGGAAATCGTCATGCGCCACGACAACACTGCACCACTCAGCTTGAATACGTTGAGCTGAATGAGGAGGTGAAACTGGAAAATTCCCGATGCAAAAACTCTTTTAGTGATGTTTCATTATTCTTTCTCTAGTAATTCATCAGCATAAGTGTACTAGTTAATGTTTGTTCATCCTAAATCTACCACTACATTAGGCAAGGTGTTGGATTATAGGCATGACTTGATTAATGGGATGCTAGATAGTCTCTCTGTGATGCATGATCTTTATGGCTAAGCATTCGCAGGAAGCTACTTCTGTGAATTTTCCGACTTTAGTTAATTGACTTACTTGTGAGTGACTATAAATGGGTAATGACATAACAATATTTTCCAATATCCTGAGAGTATAATGTTCCATATTTTTTCTGTGTTCTTTTCTGGCGATTTCCAATTGTTTCTATGTGTCAAGCATTCCTTGGTTGTAATATGACTCGTCCAAATTTACTTCCTTTAAATAATACATGCTCAATAAACGTCTAGGGTAAATCTATGTCATTCTTCTAGGCATTGGCACATCGTTGAGATAATGACTCATGTGCAATATTGCAGAGGTGCCTTCCCGTGAGCTACAACGTAGCGGACTATACGCTCACCCGATCTTTGGGTCTGTGCCGGCACGAGTCGATACTCGTGAGTGCTGAGTACAGCACGCGACACATGCTCACGTCGGGGATGTTTCGGGAGCTGCCCATCTCGCTCGCGCCTCCTCCCTTGCAGCAGCAGCGACAGGACATGCAGAACGCTGATCATGTTGCTGCAGCGGCCAACCGCAGGAACAGCGTTGTTGATAAGGTGTGGAAGACTTGAGTGGGCCGTAAATGCGCTTTGTATTCAAAAATACTATCGGAGCTGCCTCAGTGGTAAACTTAACAAGAATCGTAGGTTGTAGGATAATTTTTTAAATTTATGTGGATGAATTTCAACTGGGGAACTTGAATGAACGAGATCTTCCTCCCCTTTCGGGACTCATTGTCCCTGTGACAAAACCAGAAGCAAACGTTAAAATATATTTCTTTCATGGGGCACAAACTACATGCTGTAGGTGCAATTTCTTGCAAGTCTAGGGGCATCTTAAACTGGAAAATAATGATTTATGTCCTTCAGTCCTTTTTTTGTAGTACTTTCCTATGATCTATTCAGAAATATGCCTAAAACAACTTGGCCTCTGAAATTCTGTGTAGGGTTGTATTACATTGTAATAAACGTTGTTAGCACATTATTTGCACTGATGCAATAAACATCAGTTTCGTGATTGCCGGGGAACTTTTAAAATTTTCCAGTTCTTGTCAATAATTTAGATTTATGCCTAATTCTGGAAATGCATTCGAGTTTATTTGATAATTTTGTATTAATAGAAAATTTTTCGAATTTTGTATTCATCATTCTAATACTTGAGCACGAGGCCTCTAAATGTTGTTATGAATACTTTTATTGTTGCTTGAAATTTCTTTTCATCTTGATCAAAAATTTAGAAGCAGCATTAATTACGTAAAAATCACTGTACAAAGTATAAAATATATGAAATGAAATAGTATTAGTAGTTAGTACAAAAGTACACAGTAGGATATTATTTTAAAATTCTACTCATGTGCTGTTTTTCATTACGCATTCGACTTGTTTGTGCAGGTGTTTTGTTCACAGTGGTTGAACAGCCGGAAGATAATTATGGGAACTAAGTGCAATAAAATAAAAGTTTATGATTCAAAGACCTGCCAGTTACACGACATGCCACGACTCGCGCCTCCAGTACACGAGCTCTCCCCCGCTGGCAGCCCTCACGGCGTGTACGCCATCGAAATGAACCCCTCGCAGACCCTCCTCGCCACTGTCACGCAAGGCGGTCGCAACGTCGCCATTTACAGACTACCTAATCTCGAGCCTCTATATTACGGGTACAAGTCGCACACCGATGGTATTTTAGGCCTTTGCTGGTTAGACGATAATTTTTTGGTCTCTGGAGGGATGGACCGACGAATGGCGCTCTGGAGAATAGACGGCTATGACCATAGGTCTGTTTTTAGTGATTCTATAGTTAATGACAAGCCTCCAGAAGAGGTGCCACCCTTACAAGCTATCGCTCCCCTTAGAATTAAGAAATGTTTTGGGGCTGATAAAGTCCGCGCTATC
The DNA here is from genome assembly GCA_014899125.1 of Orchestia grillus. Lineage (NCBI taxonomy): Eukaryota > Metazoa > Arthropoda > Malacostraca > Amphipoda > Talitridae > Orchestia > Orchestia grillus. The sequence continues at coordinate 24,757 of VOMN01104688.1, read as the reverse complement.
ATTTTTAACCAAAGAAATAACGAGGTTGTAGCGCTTTCAACTAACGCATATCTACACGTCTGGAGCCCGGAGAGATTTTATCAGAAGATGTCCCGAAAGTTACCTCACGCTATGGAAAACGTATGCCTCACTCAAATGAACGATTCTTCTCTGTATGCTGTGGGCTCCAAGTCCCATTTCACTCTGCTGGATCCCAGAACTTTGCACCATGTTAAGAAGGTGAGCATTCAGAATAATTAAAGTCAGGATTAGTATCAAACTTCAATCCTAATTTATGTTTTTGTATCTTCAAGTAGCAATGATTCCTGGACGTACATGTGATTCTATTTGAAAAATGGGAATTTTTAGCGTTCTTGATCTGATTTTAGTGAGTAGTCTTAGAATCTATGAGGGTATGAAAGAAGATTGACTTTGTGACAAATTATTCGAAAACTTTTGTTGCGTGAACACCTGTTTGTCGGGTGAGAAATGAATAGATGGAAATATGGACATATGTTCTGATATTCTGCTTAGGAAGGCTAGATACTATTTAGATTTTCCAAACTTCTGAGGAGCTTCAATTGAATGATGCTTAGTTGTAGCTTTGAATCAATGATGCTTAGTTGTATGGGTGATATCAGTTAAACCTGAAAATAAATGTTTACAGACAAATGTCAAATTGATAAAAATTACGGTAAGTAAGTTTTGCATAAATTAGTGTATGGCTGGAGTGAGAACTGGTTTACAGAGGCCATCTAGAGCGTTATGTGCTGTAGATAAACTGATTGAGAACCCGCTGGGCTTGTATCATTTATTACGACTGAGATGGGGCTTGGACTCGTACCTTGACTTCATTTTGATGTGACTGGGCCTGTTCGTATTGACATGTCAGCAATAAGACAATGGGAGGTGTTGGCCTTGTTGCTCAAATTCTCAAGTGATACGTCGGCTTCTCGAGGATAGTTGACTTGAGGTGTGTGGTACTGTTGCACTTGTGGCTCTGTTGCACAAGTGACAGCATGTTGCATCCTAGGCACGAGGTCTCAGGTTCGATGCCCTAGGCGGAGTACTTTTCTAGAGAAAGTGAGATTAAACATAACGTTCCTAAAAAGGTGACACACCAATGTGGTTTGGGATTGGGAGCCCAAACTACTTCCATGCTATCGCAGGTGTGTGTGAGGTGAAGGATTCTCAATCGCGCGCGCGCGCGTGTATAGTTAGCTTTCACAATTTGTCAGAAAGTCTGTCTTATTATTTTAAAATTTTATATCTTATTAGGTTACATTCATGCTCAAAGTTTGAGGGAGTACTTAAATGATGTGTTCATCGTTAATGAAATAATGCAACTTGGAACTTTTGAGCTGAACCTCCATCTCTTGCACAATTTTCTTCGAATTGTTGCACCTGGAGTATTATTTCTATGTCTGCAAAGTTATATCAGAAATCAATGTGAAGTTACATTGAGAACAATATTCCTGCTGAAATTACTTTAGTAACGATTGTGTTTTAGGTGAGTGCTCGCATCAACGGCTGCAGTGTGAAGTCGCTGAGTTTTCACCACGACGTCCTCACCATTGGCACGGCCGTCGGTGCCATTCTCTTCTACGACATGCGCGCTGGCAAGTACATGGAGAGCACCATGAACAGGTACGACATGGCGATATAATCTGGTGTGATGAAGTGATCTGCGTTAGTAGTTGTTTTTGTATGCAAGTACATGGAGAGCACCATGAACAGGTACGGCTTCGAGGTGTATTTTATTCTGGTGTGATGAAGTGATCTGCGTGAGTAGTTCGTATAGAAGGACGTGGGAAACCCCCTGGAGAGGTGCGGTATAGAGGTATCTCGTAATTTGGTGTAAAGTGATCTGCTTGAGTGGTCATTTTTATGTAGCTGCCAGTTAATTTAGATTTTTGCGATACGTTCATTTTATGTTTTATATTTTCTATGGTGTTCTTTGCTTCATCGTATGTTTGAACCGGGCAAAGTAGAATTTTCTTTGCAAATCATTTGAACTAACCCAAAGTAAACCAGGTAAACGAAACCTTCGTAACGCGCGTTTGAAATGGTTTAGTTTAATTCTTATACAATTTAAACTGCTGCCGTGCTACAGATACTGATGCCCCCTTGTAACAAAATAACTAAATCTCTTAACTAGCGGGCGAGCTGTGATGCTGAAGTGTTCGAGAGGTTTCGTGCACCTCGAAGAAGCCGCCATGGAGATGCCCAACGTGGACTATTCGCCCACCATCTACACGCACTGCTACGACCAGTCCGGCACACGACTGTTCGCTGCCGGCGGTCCCCTCTCCGTCTCAGTACGTGGTCACTACGCGGGCATATGGCGGTAACACTGAGCTGTGGTCGTCTGCGCCTACTGTTCTCGGGTTCGAGCGTCCCGCCTCCCATTTTTTTAGTGATGTACACTTTGGCTTATGTTTAAGTTTTCCATGGACTTCGTTTATTTCGTGTAAGTATGGATAAAGTTTTTTTTAACCCTGTATATTTTATGAGTAATTTTGCGCCCGGAAGGGTTTGTGAAACTGGCATGGCGTTTCTAAGGTTCTTGGACTTTTAATTGATATTCGTCACACTAAAATGGATTTTACATGGCTGAATATTATCACGTGTAAGACGAATAGGAAATTTGTAGAGGAATTAATATTTGAAATTGATGGGGGTTATGCCACTAACTTGGGGCGTTGTACCGTTCCTTTAGGTGTTTAGATACTCGCTGATTTTTCAGTTGCCATCATTTCTTTTTAGATGAGAAGTAGCTCATTTCAGGTTTTAAATGACGCCAGTGCTGATGCAATTGATTAAATTCTTACCTTCTACAGCTGGACTGCCCCGCTCCTGAGTATGCATATCTAAGTATGTTGGAGTGTCAGCCAATTTTTTTACCCCAAGACGATGGCAAAAGATAATTAATTTTATTGACTCGGTGAGAGGATGAATGTGTATGTCGGTACTAGCACTGCTGTCGGTCAGAATATTGCGTGCATCATTTTTGTTAATAATTATCCATGCGCGTAAATTTTAGTGTTGCATTTTTGCTAGACTATCTGTATAGTTTAAATATGTGACTCAATTCATATTACGGCTTTTATAAGCCATTAATTAAAAGTAATTAATATTGTATGTTTGGCGACTAGATCGTGGATTGTTATCCAGGAAGAGCATAATGTGGAATGATGAAGTTCTATAAAGCTTGTTTGTGCATAGCCGAGTGTGCTGGCTGTGGTAAGGAGCTGAAAACGAGCAACGTGCGTGAAAGACATTCCAAAATGTTTTTATGTATTAAATACATTGACGAAGTATCTACTTCCTGTTTTAGAAAGGAAGTTTTTACTGGAGGAGGTAGAATTCTCATGCCGTAAAAAGCGTGCGTCTAATGAATTTATAATGAGCGAACTTATAAATTAATAGTAAGAAACATGCTTATCCTTCAACTGGAATGAGAATTTTCAAAGTTCGATTGTGCTTACGATTTCTGAGTATGAAACTCAATTTCCATCATTGAGCGCTCTAGTGCCGTCAACTTCACCTTATTGGTGAGGCCAGTTTTTGCACAAATTATTATATGAATAAATCGTGTTCTAATTGATATTCCCGCTTGATGGTGTAGAGCTCCAGAATGCGTTCGACGCGTTCAGTCTAGATATAAGTTACACCTCGGGAGCTAGAGAACTGAGAAAGCCTTCATCGCCTAAGCAGTTAACCCTCGTTCACTCTATTCTCTGAACGCTGACGAGGTTCGCCAGGGTATACCATATTGCTGGCAAACATGTGTTTAAGACAATGTTTGTGTTCAGAGTTTAATCCAAGTGTTGTCTAAAAAATAGTTTTCTTATGCGTACAATCAAAAGATTCGCAGTTGTTGCAAGCAGTTTTACGTTACTTCCACTTGAGACACCAACAAAATCGTTTCGAAACAATAGCAGTAGGAGATGTGGTAGTGGCATAGACTATAGATTGCAGCGCTTCAGGGACTCAGACTATGTCGCACCAAAAGAGAAGAGATTATTTGGTAGGAAATGTAATAAGCGGGGAATCTACGCACAATGTGTGTTCCTACACAGAATCCCCTACGCGTAGAGACAACATGTTAAGAATGAAAAAGGAAAAAAGTAGAGAAGAGGGTGGGAAAATTGAAGAAAGTAAAGTGAGCACGACAGGCAGAAGTCTCGAAGACCTATCTATCTATAACTGAGGTGACCTAACAGTGCCCTCCTGAGGACGTCAGTCCTCATAACTTACGGTAGACAAACCTGACTAACCTGAAGTAGGCTGTCAAATGCCTCCCTTCCCCTCCGAGGGCCTTGAAACAATGTATAAACACTGTCTCAGGCATCAGCTTAGTGTCGAAAGCTTATGCTAACCGTGGTGTAACCCGGGCTTATTTCATAAATTTAGTTGCTTTGTCTGAGATAGATTTCAGTTTTATGAATCTGTTTCAAATGGAAAATCTTATCTGTGTGTTAAAAAACGAAAAAGAAACGCAACAAAGAAGTTTCATTACGTTTAGTCCATTAACCTCTTAACGAATTATACCGAGAAGGCCGATGGCGCATTCATGCGGTCTGTGTAACAGACAGTAACCGTGTGAATGCAACAACCACGGCCACGAGATATCTCGGGATAGTTCAAGAGGTCAAGTAAATGAAGAGTCACTTACGGAAAACCTTAAGTGCAGCTAGTGTCAATAGAAAGGTTCTCTGCAAGGTGACAATCGCTTTCGTTTTGTAGTTTGGAGCTTAAACGTTTGTCTTGCCAGAAATCTATATTAGACTTAATTTTTTCTTATTGATTCAGTAATATTAGTAGTGTTTTTCCATTTACGTTGATCTGCATGAATTTTGGATTTAGTTATTTTGATTTGCATGCATTTTTTGGATCTTGGTTAATCTGAAGGAGAATCTGTACTAAGGAACTAAGTGCAATTTTTTGTTGTAAAATTACTTTTTAGTTCCGTAGATTAAATTTCTATGAAACTTGTCACCAACTCATACAGATGTTTGTTAGAATTTAATTCACCATTGTTATTACACAGCATGCTTGTATGGATTCAACAAAAGGTTCACGTTTCCTGCAACCAAGGTCGAGAGTTCGTGCGCTGAGAATGTACAGCTTCTCAGAACTCCGATTCTGATCACAACTAGGGCGTTCTTGGAGCTCAGAACACTCTATTCAGGCATTGAATTTCTTTGAAACTATGTACAAATTGAGAGCCTAATACTCTATTTCACTATTGAATGGCGTCCTGAGTGACGTTGGAAAAATTCGGTTTTAATTTTCAATTGATTCAGTTTATGAGCGAAAATATTTAGCAAAACACTTTTTCTACATTACGTAAACATGACTTAGGGAAATTTCTTTCAATTGAGAAATATTTCTCTTTTTGTCCAATCTCACATCTGCATCTTGTAAAAAACACTGGGATAGCTGTAATATGTTGAAGAAAAGTTAACCCATTCTTAGCGGTACAATATCAGAATATTGGTGATTTTGAATATTTTGAAACCGGCTTTCTACAGCTTCCGTTGCTTTTCGTGACTTACTCGGAGTTTATGCATCGTTGGTACCGCTTAAATATAGAAAACACACAACAAAAGAGAACAAATAGGGGGTCGCCGTTAAATCAACTTCTTTTGAAAGATTTATGTGTAGTTACTCCGTTTAGAATCCGCTAATAAGCCTGATTGGAATAAATCTCAAGTCTTCACTGAACTCAGCATCTTGCTGCAGTGGGTGGTGAGCTCATTGCTGCGAGATTACTTTCAATAAATCTGGTCAGCTTACATTCGTTGACATGCAGTGACAGCAGATAGAAACTCCGCATCGCCAATATTTGTGTAGAATTATAAATTAGACTGAAATATAAGTAACTGATCATAATAAGCTATGTATCGTTCGATTTAGCGCTGTTTCTTCGTTTGAATATCATATTAATTATTTTTCACTTGTATAGATATTTTTCCACAAACTTGGCACACCGAAGATTTGCAAGTCAAAGAGAAACTTCGCAGTTTAGAATTCTGTGTTAATCCTGAAAATCTATCCTCATTTCCGACCACACATGGTAATTGCGGAAATGACGCTGAATCGAATGGTACATAGCTTAGTAAGTTCAGCTAACTTACATTTATTGTAATTTAGAAATCGCTGAAAAATTGGCAGCTGCGGAGTTTCTTTCTGCCGCCACTGTATTTCATTCCTTCAAAAAGGTAAGTAAGTCTAGCTAATCCAACGCTTCTGAGTGTATTCAGGTTTCCAAATTATTATGACCATTTTCTGGGCTTACCAAATATTTTTAAGCTGCGATTAATTGAAGTGTCAGGACACTCACACGTGTCGCATCGGTTTCCTGCGTTGAGATTCAGTAATGAGACAATGAGTTTTGGTGCATATTTTTCAGTCGTTTTTACTTCAAAGCATTGCTTCCTCACGGCGGAGTGCATGACTAGTTGGGTAAGCTAGTTCGTAGTATTTGATATTGTGCATTGTTTACGTTCTAAAGGAAATGTGGAAACTCTGCAATCTCAGTGTAATAAATGTTAAAGTTTTGAGTTGCTTATTTATCCTTGTTGCCTATTTATATTTTCTAATATGTCTGTGCGAGAAATCAAATGAGAACCAGGCTTTGAAAGAAGTCTCCATATTATAGTATTTTTAGGACCTAAAAATTATGAAACATAAAATAATAAATCCTGTTACAGATTCTTTCGTTCTGTGATTCAGGTTGTGAAGAATGGACCTCAGTGTGATGTATTTGCTTTTCTTCAAGATTTTTAGTGAGAATGAAATCTCATTCATTTGCTATTGGATTTCTGGGTAAAATTTTGTGATTCAATTTCTCTTAACTTTTTCTGAAATGAATGTTATTCGTTGCAAGTCAAGTTCGTGAAAAAAAACATGTTTCAAAGTCATTCCACATTGACTGACTTTCTATCACGTGCTAGTGGAGCTTTTGGGACTAACACCTTTCAATGTAGGTCGAGTAATTTGCTCACGTGTTGTGGGAGCAGTTCGGTTTTTCTTGATGAAATAGATTTACTGAAGGCAGGTACCTCACCGGAAATGAAAGATGTGGCCGTCGAGCGAGGTACAAAGATCGCCTGGATGTTTAGCTCGAGTAACAGTATTAGTCATTGACAGTTTTTTTTACTCCTCTGTTATTGCATACAACGCTTTTAGAAGTTGTTGCATCTGATAATTAACTTAAAGTTATCACAGATTACGGGAGATGATGTGTGTATGTTACTTGGTTACTTGCCTCAATTAAGTGCAGGTCTTTCATTCTTGCACCAACTTTATTGAAAATACGAATATGGTGTCCTTTTCTTACTGTTGATAATTTCCAGCTTCATATTCTACTCCTCCGACTTATAAACTACAATTCATGTCGTCGGAACTGAGCGTTATTCACGTAACCAGGGAGTACTTCCCTCGGAAAAGGAAGTTTCAACCACTCATTCCTCGCATCCCTCACCACGCCAGTAGTTGCAAGGCATTGAAAACCCGACGGTAAAGCGTGTTGGAATTAATAAAGGTTCTTTTATGTTGACCCTTGCGGCAGAATACCTTCACTCGACCGGTAGCAAGAAAATATCGAGAATAACATCTTTCCTTTTCTCTGTATTCTGATAAATTTAGGGAGAATCTTAACGGAGGATGCAAGGGTAGTCATGCCTAGAGGCTTTCCCTCAGAAGTTGTCATCGGAGTAGTGTACTTTCCTGGTTCATCCATGCTTGAAAGAACGGGTAACACCCTAGCCATAATTTGACTCAAAACTAATCGGTGTGTTAATAACAGGACGTCGCTCTAGCTTCCATGCTCTTTTTGAAACGAAGCGAAGGGTCTCTGGGTGACTTAAGTTTAGCTCCAATTCAGGAAGCGTTCCGAGTTTCCCACCGCCAGTGAGTCAGTCTAGCTATGAGACGCTCAATGAAGTAGATTCTTTCCTGCCCATTCTGAAGCAGCCGAGTGAGTCACTAGTGGGCATGTAGTCGTCACGCAGGAGTCCTTCCTCTCCGTGTGCCACTCGAGTGACTCGACGGTTATTGAGACTGGAGCAGCAGCTCTCAAGCTTCAGTTGTCCTCTAGTGCCCGCGGGTAGAGGGTTTGTACTTCGTAGCCTCCGTTTTACTGTGCCCTCATCGGGCCGGCCGCTGCCGCTCGCCGTGACAGCGCTGCCTAACAAAAACAACCAACCTCCCCCGCCCGCCGACTGCGCCGCGTGTTTGGAGAACAAACGCTTGTAATATGCTAGCGTTGGATCACGATTATTTACGCCTTCCTCATATTGATGGACTTACGGCCTGTAGAGCGTGTCTACAAGTAGTGCTTTTGCGAACTTTAGGTACAGTAAATTGGGCGGCAGGGTCCGTCGTTGTGGTTGAACCGCAGTGTTGTATTTTTTTCCGAATGCACATTCGTAGTATTTATCCTGAAATAGGTTTCATGCTGTGAACTGGGGAAAAAATCGTTAACTCTACAAATATGTGTTATTTTGATACGTTTTAAAAGTTGAATTTTCAAACCGATGAGTTATGTTGAGCAATGCGGTACGGTCTTCGCGCTAGAATACCTTCTTGTAAAAGAAATGGTCCAACTTCCGCCGGTATGTTGATTTTGAGGGTTGAGTGAGCCAAGGCTATTCTGCAAGCGTCGGTCGTAGCTGAATGAACTATTGTATACTTTTCATTTGCCATCACCTGAATTTGCGATAAACATTAATTTGTACGTACTTGATTGAGAATCAGCCGCAAAGTGGCTGGCAAAATAATCGGTATGCAAAACCTGGAAGTGCTGTTCGTTTAAACTGACGAATTGATTATTTTATGGTTCAGGTAGTGAGAACGAGGTTCGTGAATCATCTCAATAATGACGAGTAATTAATGTTTACTGAGATGTTTATTTGCGAGTGTTCTCTTTTGATTATAATTTTCCTGTCTTTTGTCTCGGGACTGATTTTTGCCTTGGGAAGTGCGTGCCTAGTTGGACTCAATTTTCTGTTAATTTCTTGAGTCCACTGCAGAAACATCAAAAGGCTATTCGTTTAATTCACATGGACTTGTATCAGTGTTCTATCTTAGTAATAAACCTGCGTCAAGTTTTCTACGTGAGAACGGATACCTCCTTTGGTATTATTCTTCCGTACGTTAACGAAAGGATTAATTTTTCACTAACCCGTGTTTGTGCCCAGGGTTCTGTGTTGCTACACTCCGTACACACATTTTTCCTAAGTTGTTTTGTGTAGAGCTTCATCACACGCAACAGTTGTGTAGTGCGTGAGAAACACGTGGCATTAGAGGCGCTGAACTCCTTCGTAGAAGTGATGGACGTCAGTGTGAGGTATTTCAGAGGTGTGTGAACGTCACAAAATGCCGTTCGACTCCCCGAGGATGTCGCACATCAAAGTGGCCGTCCGAGTGAGGCCGCTTACACAGAGGTCAGTTGTGTGTGCTTGGACGCCTGGCTGAGTCCGAAATGTTAGCTACCTGCATTTGTTTCTCTCTCTCTTTAAGCCTACGTATAAAGCTTAGACTACTAGAATATTGGTAGTGAGTGGGAGTATGAGTTTAAAAACGTTCATATGCGTTTTAAATCAATCGAAATGCTACGTGGAATGTCTGAAAATCAATATTTGTTAGCACGCCTTCGTCAGTTTTCCTTAAATGTATTTCAACTCGTCGGCAGCATGTAAGCCATCGCATGCCCGGTAGCGTTTGTCGCCGGAGTCCGCTGTTATTGAACAGTGAAGATTTATTTCACTTTTGAAGCTGCTATCCTTACTATAGGAAGCCCTGGTAGGTGTAGCCAATCGCTCTTTTACTTTTTCTTCATGTACGTTGTTACCTATCTTTTTTCTGGGGTACATTATATTTCCAAAAAAATATTACTCGAGCGTAGTTATCGCACGTGAAAATATTCCATCGCTGTCTTTGTTCACTAGTTTATTACGTTCGACGTTGCGTCCTAAAGGCTGCGAAAAATGTTTACCTGAATGGAGAACAGATTCTTAGGATTTATTATGATCGCTTGATTGGTATACTGAATGTGATTACTTATCGAACCTTGATGTGCATTGTTCACTAAATAATTTAGTGCATTTAGTTGCATGAGAAGGTATTTTAAAAAAATTAGACAGTCGTACTCAAATTTCAAATTAATGGTAAACGTCTATCAAAGCCCATCAAATTCGGCGTGAATTTGCTCCATGTCAGTGGTGTGTTCGCTGAACACTTCAGTTTGACTATTCGTGCTCGAGCGCACGATTCTGCGGTTTTGACTTTAATCTTAGGTCTTTGATCTCGGTCCTAACTTTGAAGTCGGTTCTGACAGCACTCATACCGTGCACGTATTTTTCATTGGATTGAACTGCTGTGAGAGCAAAAACGCTGAAAAATGGCGCAGTAGTTATACTTTTCCTTCCGAGTCTCCAACTGAAGATATTTTAACTCTATGACTTTGGTACAAAAAAGTAGAGTTCATTTTTTATGGTTGAAATAGCAAGAATGAAGAATGAAAGGCACTTGAAGGTAAGAGATACATTCAGGGGACCTCCGAGGTTATTCAAAGCGTTCTTGTGGTAGAGTGAGCGACTTCATTGATCTGAAGGTAAATAGCATTTAAACCTGTATATGCTGCTGTTGTACCCTAACCTACATTGAGTTGTAAAGAATCAGTGCAACTCGTTTCATCTGCAGTACATCACGAGGTTCATTTGGGGTAAAAATGCAAGAATTGATAGAAGTATGTAAAATTTGCACATTTTTCTCAAGTGAAATGTGTTATTTTTTATTTGTCCAAAATGTGTTACTTGGTCTGATCGTGAGTATGAATTCTAGAAATCTATCGAGTGTACCTCACTCAGGGGAAAAATGTGTTAGTTATGTACGATTTAATTCTCTCATTGTACTGTAACGAGTTCTGTCTCCTACATATGAGGCAGCTTTTATTTGAGAGCTAAAAACGCAACGCTATTTCTCAAAGTATCTGTAGAGAGTTTACATTTCTGTTGCGCTATTACTATTTTTCTTGTCACAAGAGTGCAAAAGTTTGTTTTTATCGTAGGATTGTCGTTTAGTTTGACGAAGTTTCGGAACAGCAAGCCAGAGACCTCTAGCTTGCCTTTGCATTTATGTTTGAGGTGTATAAATATCTCGTGTACACTTCAAGTGCAATTTTAGATTAAGGTTAAAAATACTTACGTTTATTTTTTATCACCATTTCACTCTTATTAAACGAACAAATGTGCCAGATCCTTTTGCCCGCATCCTGCACACTTTCGTGAGTTGAACTACGAGCCGAGTTTCTCATCAGTATTCGGCGTTCGTAAGGGCGTGCTTTCCAACGCTTGAGTTAGTTACTATAAAAGTTCTATTATTAGAACGAAATTCTCATGTCGTTGGTGGCAGACGTACCCCTTTTGGTCACTGACGCAAGAATTTCATTGTAGCACTTCTGCACACATTACTGTAGAATTCAAATGCATTGTTTTATTGCTATTTCATTGGAGCTGCACAATCCTTGCTTGTCGTGCATGAGTGTAGCATTGCAGAGCACAAAAATTGAGGAGAACTTCATTTCCCGGTCGTTTCATCGCAGCAATCAAATATCCATTCCTAATATCGAACTTAAAACGTGGTCAAGCAGTACATCGGCCAAGCAAAGATGCTCTCCAAAAAAATGATCCTGATTGATTCAGTCCCCACATTTCCTCAGAAATCTATCCATAGGCTATCTCTTTTGCAATCAAAAAGAATGTAAGTTCCAGTGCATAATACGCAGGACAAAAGCGCACTGTGAAGCTCATGGTGCAGCAGGCATGCGGGTCCATTTAAGACTGCACCGCGTGAGAGGCGGAGGGTGGAGAGAGAGGGAGGTGTGGAGACAACCGTCGACGATGAACGTCCTAAAAAATCAATAATCCCTGAAGACTTGATAGTTTGCTGATTCGTAGCTCGGCCTTCGACTGTGAAGCTTTCTTTTTCTGCTCGGCAGCCTCAATTCAATGATAGATCGATTTATTTTCAAGTGCCGGAGCTGAGTTTTTGCCGCTGGCATCTGTTGTAATTTATTAAAAGTTAGAGCTTAGCATATCTTTTTACCATGTGGGAGTCCTCTCCGCGAAGAGTGAAGGATAACTGTGAGTAAAGTTTTATTTTGGCGGGATTATCATGTTGATGAGATCTTTTAAGAGGATACACTTGCGTTGATTGGCAAACATCTGCATTTTACACTGTCCAGAAAAAAAAACTTGTATGCTCAGTGAATAACTTGAATTTGTGATGTTCCAATTTATTTTTAGCTTTGGTTTCTTTGAATAATCTAAATTTTACCGCAAATGTGTTAAACTTTTAAATACATAAAGCCTCGCGTAGCAGCGCTTCACATCGGCTGGGCATGAATAAAAAATAAAATGAATAACTCTATCTTACGTTTCCAGTGCAGGTTCTTCTTATGAATGAATTCTATTTTGCTAATAGATGTTAAGGACAAAAATTTAACTTCAAACGAAGATTTTTTATTTAACAAAATTGGATGTCGGTATACCACCAGAAGAACTGCTGTCTGTCTGCTTTGTTGTGCCGTGTTCGTGAACAGCCGTAATTTTGTTACCTGATGTGGCGTCTTGCATGAATTTCTGCATGAAAGTAATTTGGTGTAACATATTGAAAAAATTTCAGTTAATTGTTGATAATCAAAATGAATTTCTTGCGCACTTCGTATGAATTAAAATTTAGATGAAACAAGAATCACAACGATGAGGTTAATTATCGCATGGCCTATTTCACATGCTATTTTTTCACTGCGATGTCGAGCTCATTTTTTCAAAGATGTATCTTCCTAGGTGAGACAGGGGCGTTTATCATCTTATAAATCAACATCGAATGATGCTCGCTAATTTTTTTACCTCCTCCAGAGTTAGTGTGCAATTTGCGGAGCAGAAGTTAATATAAGTTTTGAGCATGTGAGTTCTTTGAATAGTCAAACTTGAAGATGAAATCGATGAAATATTTTACGCTCAGGGGCGTCTTTGAGTTTCTACTCATTCAGGTTTTGACTTAACTGTACACGTATATCTAATAAATAAAATCACTTCTTTCGTAAGGATATTAGAATACAAAACATTGAAGTAGAGGTTGAATCAAAAACAGGTAATTTGAATTGAATTTTTTAGTTGCAATTGAACTCCGTATTACATTTTATTGCCAAGTACCTACGTTCTTAGTGGATATCACCGTGCCCTTTCAATGTCTCTATTTTAATGCTGTGTTTGATATCTAATTACTTTTCTGTTAATCGATTGGCGTCTCCAGGGCGACACGAATAAGTTACTGCAGCTTTAACTTGGCTTTCGGGTCTTTGATCTTTCGTGCCTACTTTATTTTTTTCCATTTCCGTAGCTTCGCTCAGTATTCTTTATCGCCTATTTCTCTTCTTTTTTAACTTGCTGTCATTATTCGCAGGGAATCTTGTGTGGGTACACACCTGTGCATAAATTCCACGTATTCTGAAGTCCATACAACTTGAAAGTGGTCCCTTCTTTTCGCTCTCTTGGGATCACATTTCATGTGGGTAGGAGCTTTAAACTAATGATCTAATATTTCCGTTAATCTATCAGTTCATATTCCGCGGCAAATTAAGAGCGTGTTGTGCAATTCTCACTCAGGATTTGCAACCATATGAACCACTGAAGTTTGCGTCGAGTACGGCTCTAGAATGGGAACTGTGGTTCAGGCCTCCCTTTTGTAGGTGACGATTGCGGATTGTGTCTTGCTTAATGGCGCCTCTCAGACAATAGCTGCACGGGCCTGAAGTGTCCCAGGAGTGCCCCTGATCATTCGTCTCTTTAGACGCAGCTTAGGTCGTGGCAGTCTGACGTGGCTTTGGCTGTATTTTACTGGACCTGATTCCCTGCTCCCGAAATCACCTTGTAACTATGTTGCACAATTTTGTTCTGTATTGTGGAATTCTGTTAGCTTTATTTTAAAGTGTACGCCGGTTTTGGATGGCCGTGGAATTTTAGGAAATGCATTAGTAACAAAGTGGATTTTCTTAAAATCCTTTAGCGGATATGAAAAGAATGGCATTTAATCGAAAAGTTTAGAGGGTAAATCAATATTTTTTAAAGTTCCTGAGCGAACTAACACTTTTTCTGAGTAGATTGTGACAGTTTCAAACAACCGAGGTCACTGGATCATAAATATCTTATTTTTATTTGCCTAATGTTCTTTTCGTTATTTTCGAACTAAATTATTATTTTACACTAGTACACCACGCTCCCCTAGAATATGATAAGTTGGCTCTCATGCCGCCTGCATCTATCATTAATAAGGGTTACTGTAGCTTGGAGACGTCCCCTGTAGTAACCCCTTCGGTGTGCAAACGCTATCTCGAGTCAACTCGCCAGCGCTGGACGTGCTGCTAGTGCTCGACCAGAGATTATTTGTGGCGGCTGCTCGGGAGAATATGCTCGATATTTCGAGCGCCTCGCAAAGAGGACGCGTCGAGTGCTGCTCTACATCTGCATCGTGAGACTTGTGTAGGGTGTTTCATTCGCTGGTCTCAGCCTGGAATTTTGAGGATCGCAGAAATTTTTTGGGGACAATATAAGTGGACGTTTGGCCGATATTGTGTTCCATACCTAAATCGAAAGCTTTACTCATTTGAAATACGCAGCATAGAGATTCGTTTATAAAAATTACATTCAATTGATCATCCTCAAAATTTGGTGACTATAAGGTTATATTTCTGAATTTTCTTTTCTCTCTCTTAATATTATAGCCTTGATTTGCAGGCGGGTTTTGGTTCACGTTTTCTGCGCTCAAGTTGATATACAATTAATTTGTACCTTAAATCAATAAAAACATAAAACAGAGACTGCTTGGGAGACTCGTTTAACTTCTCTTCCCTCTGAGGGGTCATAGGAGAGGCTATAGGGTTAGGTTAGGTTAGTTTATCATATGGTATGGGGACGCGTCCACAGGGGGACTCTGTTAGGTCTGTATCTTTCATGCCTACTTTGCTTCTTTCACATTTCTTTTCTTCCTCTTCATTCTTAACTTGTTTTTATGTGCAGGGGATCCTTTGTGGGAACACACTCTATGTATTGCTTCTTGTTCTCTACAGTCCTTACTAAATAGTCCCTTCTGGTTTGGTGCGACAAAGTCCAAGTCAAGTTTTTTCCATAGTGCATTACGAATATTGGTTCTTGTGTGGCCTAATTCAATGAACGCAGGGTAAAATGCGACACCAAAATAGCTCGTGTGATCTCGCTGACGAGATTCCCCCAAGAAATAAGGACGCTGAAGAGGCCAATTGAATCACTGCTCTTTCTGAGTTTTCCTCAATTTTTTCAATTGAATATTGCGCTTTCCTCAATTGTCTCTAACACATGGACATTCTGAAACTTCAAGTTTTGGCTCCTTGTAGGTGTCCACGCAAGTTTCGAAACTTTTATTTGGGTAACGGCGGCCGTGATTTTATTCTAATAGAGTTTTTGGTAATGAATATGCGTTGCAATTATTCTGATTTTGACTCTAATTCAAAGTGCAGCGCTGTGATTCTAGCACAATTTACGAGTGCGTGTTGTTTTTCGTTTATCGTCGTTCATTCTACAAGTAAAGTAAATAGTTATTGACTCTCGGGGCATATGAAAGGCGATAAGGTTAGTTACGTTTGTCTATTGAACGCTATAGGGATTGGCGACCACCGAGGACTGTGCTGTTAAGTTAAATCAGCTATAGATACTCATTAGATGGGCGGGCCTTCGGAGCTTCTTTCGTACCCACTTTACTTCTTCCAATTTTCACACCTTCTTAGTTATCTCATCTTTAACTTATCTTCCTTATTAATCGCTGTTTCAATGCGCAAAGGATCCTGTGTGGAAACACTTTGTGCGTAGATTCCCCGTTTTTCAAAGTCCAAAATAAATGGTCCCTTATCTTTCGGAGCGAGATAGTCTGAGTTGCTGAAGCTCTGCTACCTTTGCTATTACTGCTTCTACCGTCTATTTTCCGATTCCTTTTAGCCAATGCTACTATTGAAAATGTACATGTATATAGTCTATTTTCTGCCCCTAAAATGTTTTCCAGCGATTCTTTAAGTCACCCAAAAATAACTCACTGAAAACTTCTGACCGAAATTCTGAAACTTCTAATCGTCTTACAAATATGCTGCATAGCCTAGAGTATCGACTAATCTACGCTAGCGATGACAGTGATTAAGTGCGAACATTACGCTGATGGTCGTCATCTCCTCCACAGGGAAGTGCTGAGTGGCGGCCGTCAGATCGTGGACGTCAACGGCACCACGGTCTCTATCACCAACCTCAAGGTGAGCTTCGTGATTTGACGTTCAACTGTGTGATGGTCCCGTACTCGTCAACCCTTCACTGACCAAATTATTTTGGCCATAATGCCGCATTTAGCTTGCCACGTAAAATTAGCAACATGCTTATGACAGTGGATTTTAAAATCCATCTTAACGGTGAAGGCTTAATGGAATAAGTTTATTTATCAATAGATTTTCGGGGCCCAAGCCCTCCTCGAGAGTTGCTCGCATTAGTGAGCCCACCTCCAGCAGCGGTGTGTTGTGTTCGTCTCCTTCAGTACAACATGGGACCAAGGGTTCCTCAAAGCACGCACGTGTACTACCCTTGTTTCAGTTTCGCGAAGGAATATAAATTAAGTCTCGTCAATAAGTAGGCTTGTCTTTTACGTGCTATTTTTCTCAGGTTTAATTAACAAGCCTCGTGTCCCGAGAGGGCTGTTTTCTGAAAGAGTCTTTGATGGCGAGTCTGCCTGCTTCTGTTTTCAAGTTTTCATCCTCCATGCTGCTTTTTGCACGAGTTTCGAGTAAGATTGAATGTGAAGTTGGACGGGTCATTAATTCTTAGAAATTTTGGGGTAGTTAATTCGCGGTAGCTGTAAAACAAGGAATATTTCGTATTCAAAGCTACATGGGTGCACTGGGATGTCAATTTTGCTGCATATAAGACGATGATAGACTGATGGCATAGGTGAGGTTGGTTTTTTGAAATGCATAGCAGAAAAACAAAGCTTGACGCATACTTTGAATACGTAATTATCTTCAGTGAATAATAAGTTACAAATTATTTCCTTGGTTCAGCAACAACTTCATTTGAAGCTGTATTGCTGGAAACATCTGAGTGATGATCCTGACGAAACACTTAACGCTTGATATTGGCAAGCGATTTGAATGTTGCTGATGAAACTTCAAATTTCAACACCTGGGTTAGAAATGAACCCGTGTGCTTAATGGGAAATGTAAATGTTGACACGAGTCTCGCTCACAGGAGCTTTCGGTGAAACTGATGGAAAGAATGTGAAATCGGTATATTTAATAAATAATTATTCTGT
This sequence comes from Orchestia grillus, assembly GCA_014899125.1. NCBI lineage: Eukaryota > Metazoa > Arthropoda > Malacostraca > Amphipoda > Talitridae > Orchestia > Orchestia grillus. The sequence continues at coordinate 7,384 of VOMN01104688.1, read as the reverse complement.
AGATTGGATAGATAGTAGAGGGATAATCGATGCATGTGTAGTGGAACTATGAACAATTGGGTGTATGTATACAACTTATCTAGCACTAAGTGTTCTCTCCCTACACGTGAACAGACGAAAGTGAGCAGAACATTTTTTATGGCACCATGTGAAGTCTGCCATTACAGGGTGCGGTAGACATAACTCCCACTTTTCGCAGGGCTCTAAATATGTATCAGACGTTAAAGCCACCATTCGGGCAAAATAGTTTTTAAAACCTGAAGTAAAACAATTTTTTATGTATGTTTAGGAAGCAAAATTTTGGGTGAGACCTCGTTCCACTTTTTCAATCCCCCTTTGAAATTTTGGAGTTATTTCAGCCACACCCTTATGTATATAACAATGCCTTCATTTGCATCCATACGAACTTCCGCTTAATTGGACCATGTGTGTACCTCTTTTGACCGAAATTCGTCTGACACGATGATCCCTGCCGCCGGTTAGTGTGGGCGGTATCGTCTCAACACAAAGGCGTCTTTCATGTCCCGGGCTGAGAAGGTTCGTAGACAACTTTGCGTGAGATGTCCTTCGGGATCTAAGTCAGACTCTCAAGACTTGGTGTAGATGTGGGTTCTTAAATCTTCTCGGAATTCCATTTTGTTAGATTGTTTTTGGGATTACGTACGAGCGCATTTTTCCTGGACCAGCTACACCCACGGGCGCTCCGCGTTTCTAGGAGTGTTACTTCTAAGCAGTCCCCATCCTGCGTCGTTTTTCCTCGTATAAAACAGTAGCTTCAAAGAAGAGTTGTATTTTATACGAAGTATTTATTGATCTTTTCTGAATGTTCTAGGTGCGACTACATTGATTTTTAACTAAATTACACGTAATCAGTTGTTGGCTATTACACTAGATTTACATATACCTGTATTCTATACAACTAAGAATTTTGATTCAGTCTTTCCACTTGATGCATTTGTGTCGCTCCTTTTAATCCTTCCCTCCGTCCGACATCTTCGCATCAAGCGCTCAACACTCATAAACCCGTGAGGCTTGGCGAGCTTCAGCTTTTATATTCCATTAGGATAAATTGTCAAGTGTTCACTATTTAATGTTTTCTCTAGAGCGTGTGGAAATTAATGCCTAAACGCTCGAGTGATATTATTTGCGCGCTCAGAGTCCATGCATTTATTCAGATCATCTTATTCACGTGACTTCGAATACGTAAATTTTTATGCAAACGTCTAGCTTTATGATGTTCATATGCATAAATAAGTATACGAGTGTCGCTCAAAACGTTAGCCTTTGTGTAGTACCTAGTGTACGTGTATATAAACAAAGGCTATAAGTACAAACTGGAAAAGCTGCCGCTTGTATAGTATGGAGGTGTAAATCACAAGTCGAACGCTTTCGAGTACAATGAAAGTGCGATCCAAGTGTCACGGATTTCAGTATCAGAGCCTTGTACTTGAAACTTAATTGACGCGAGTTTTTGCTCAGAACGTGGCACATCGATCTTGAAAATCTATGCCGAACGACTTTAGGCACCGCCTATAAATCTTTTTAATTTCATAGTTTTCTTGTTTGTTCCAATTCACTTCTACTGTTCCCTTGGAAGAGTGTGGTAGTTACTTGTGATTCGTCACTAAACAATGTGTCGCTCAGTAATAAATTACGTTGTGTTGTCAACCGCGATGCCGTTCGTCCTATGTTCAGCTTCGCAGGGATGACGGTTGGTGAGCGCTAACGAGGGAGACGCAGGGACTGCTGTAAATGTAGACCGTGGCGGTTAACGAAGCGATGCTTCAGTTCAACGTGGCGTGCTTGGTTTTAAATTCTGTGCTCGCTGTCGTCAACACATGGCGGGATACACATCTGGCAGCCATGTTGCTCACGCCCCACCTCGCGACGTCGCGCTGCCTCGGCCTTCCGCTACTGCTGGTTCCTGGTAGTTTAGGGCACGGACACAACCTCTAGGGCACGGACACAACCTCTAGATCACGGACACAGCCTCTAGATCACGGACACAACCTCTAGGACACGGACACAACCTCTAGGACACGGACACAACCTCTAGGATACGGACTCAACCTCTAGGATACGGAGATAACCTCTAGGGCACGGACACAACCTCTAGGATACAAACACAACCTCTAGGGCACGGACACAACCTCTAGGACACGGACACGACCTCTAGAGCACGGATACAACCTCTAGGGCACGGACACGACCTCTAGGGCACGGACACGACCTCTAGGACACGGACACGACCTCTAGGACACGGACACGACCTCTAGGACACGGACACGACCTCTAGGACACGGACACGACCTCTAGGACACGGACACGACCTCTAGGACACGGACACGACCTCTAGGACACGGACACGACCTCTAGGACACGGACACGACCTCTAGGACACGGACACGACCTCTAGGACACGGACACGACCTCTAGGACACGGACACGACCTCTAGGACACGGACACGACCTCTAGGACACGGACACGACCTCTAGGACACGGACACGACCTCTAGGACACGGACACGACCTCTAGGACACGGACACGACCTCTAGGACACGGACACGACCTCTAGGACACGGACACGACCTCTAGGACACGGACACGACCTCTAGGACACGGACACAACCTCTAGGACACGGACACAACCTCTAGGACACGGACACAAACTCTAGGGCTTGGATAAAAACCGTAGTTCAACCTCACGTCTATGGATTCCGCACATCTACAGATATAAAATTTAGAGGACAATGTCTGTTGGTCTGAATACATAATCCGTGGGACTGAATGGCCGGCCTGAAATTGCAAAATAGTGACATCGGAATGTTCACGCCAAAGGATAATTTCTCTCTCCAATTAGTCCGGTAATGAGAATTTCAACAATGTAGAGAAAGGAAAGGACTATTAAGGCGCGGCGCGGAACAAAATACAGGGTTTTGTTTAAACGTTTAGAGTACGGAAAGAAATACTAAGGCACGAGAAAGCACATTTAATTTTATGTCAAATCCTTTGCATAAACCTAACAGAACAGTGCGTGTATTTTCGTTGAAAAAGTGACATGCTCATACATATTAATGAATTCATCGGTGAGTCTGTGTGGATCGCTCTCTATGGATTATTTTAGTTTGAGTTGTATTTCAAGGAATGCTATTGTGTAACCGGATTCTTGTTTGGAGCTCAATGGAATACTAAATTGAATTCTCTCGTTGCTAAACTTTATGCTAAAGTTTTGGAGAGACGCAGTCTCTGCAACAATCAGTGGGATTGCCCTTAGGGATGGAGGGCAGAGAAAATTGATGACCTTCTAAATTACCTTACTTCTCACTGAATAAACGATTCCATGAAATCTAAGATTTAAAGTAAACGTGTTGAATGAAAAGGTGCTATAGCAAAATACAAATTATGATAAAACTACGCCACATTTTAACCATCAATTTTATACTGATTTTTTTTAAGGTGAATAATTTTCGACCGTCTTCGTTCGCATGCCACTTTACAACGTAGGAATTGGAACTGTTGAAAACTGGTCTTGGGTAGGAAAATGTAAATATGACGTGAATTAGTTAGAAATTTTGTGGAAGTGCAACGTTAACTTGCTCTTACTGCTTACTATCACCTGTACTCGTGCCTTAAAGCGAAACATGCTTCTTGCTGTAAATCTACGCGCAAATCCCAGGGAAGCACGCGGCTGCCTCTGACCTGCGATTGTAGTAATGGTAATTTACGAGCGTGCCTTTTCCGAGCTATCTCAAACTAGGATTCGTATAATGATGTTTCATTTCTACTTTTTCGATCGATATTTTCATTTCCAGTTTGGTTCACTTGGAGCTCGAAACCGTTGAGTTTGATTTAAAACCCACTTGATGCGTCCCCATTTCACACAAATGCATTTTTATTTTATTTTCTAACTGAAATTTACCTGACTGCGGAGAAAAAATATCTTGGTATAACGTTTTGCTCAATAATGCTTCCACAATAGATCATACGGGAAATTCCTCGCGACGTCAGTACTCTTTGTGTATTTAATTAAACGCTGTGTGTGGTCTGGCGAGGGCTTTATCTTTCCGTATCTGATAACGCTGTTTACTTTACTCTTCATGAAATTATATTCTCTGAGAGATGAATCAGTTGGATTTACCTTGGCTTTTTCGGTTCACTTAATTGTATTTTCCATTAAGCCGATGGTGGTGCAAAATATTATGAAATTATATAAAAGATACAGTGTAACTGTGACGTTATATTGCGTAACATGACGTACTGTGACTTCAAATAGTTACAATTATAGTGTGACGTAATATATATGACATACTGTGACGTTATGAACATGACGTTCTCTAATGTGTAATGCACATACATTATATTTTGTGACGTTTTTCTAGTTCTGTGTATTGACTACGTTGGCTTGTCGGTTTTTAAAGCGTTGACCGAAGTTTAGGTTGTTTGCAACTACTGAACAGGCATCAGTCTTCATTCAGAGCTGGCAAAATATAGACTTGTTTCTTAGTTGCTCCACAATAATGGGATAAATGCAAGACGTCTCAGCATAGCGGAATGGGCTATTGGATTTGGTCAGGCTAAGGGACACAGAGTGAAGTGAGTAGCAGAATTCGCTTTCATGACGCAATGATATGCGGTTCTACCAACAATGGAAACAATCTAATATACACGGCAATTCAAGGCAAAACTGTGGTTGGAAGAAAATTTTGATAGGGATTGCTACTAAGTCTCCCGAATTGTTGACCAGAATAGCTTTGCATCAAGGATGGAACTACTGCAAAACATCAACGATGGTCCTACTCCTGCTTTTTCTGAATGAATTCTTCGTGCGGAACTTCTTGCAATTGATATCTGGAGCGGAGTGGCTCGTAACGGCCAATATCTACGCCTGCTCACAATGTCACTCATTTAAACTGGCCCAAACCCCATGCACATTGGCCTGTAGAGGAATGAAGAAGTGTCATGTGGTCTAAAGAATCACGATTCTGTTCTATATCATTGATGCCCTTCGTCATGTTCATCGAAGACTTCACGAAGTCTTCAACGAAGCCTGTGTGGAAGGAGTGATGCAAGGAGGAAGAGGGTCTGTCATGTTCTGAAGCTGTTTTATGTACACAGAAGTGTGTCCTTTAGTTGATGCATCCATCAATTTGAAACAACATGGCTACATTGAGCTGCAAGACGGCCACGTTTTGCCGTTCGCACAGTATGTGAATGAACAAAAGCATGTTGCTTTGCCTATCTTTCAGGGTGACAACTATCGGATGCATAGAACTAAAAATGTCATTAATTGGCATGTCAGTCATTTAGGTTGACCAGCTAAGTCTCCAGACATGAGCCCAATAGAAAATTACTGGGACCCCCTAAAACGACTAGTTAGACTTCGAGAAGACCGCCCACGTACTGTGGCCGCTTTACAAGATCAGTTGATATAAGAGTGGTTTAAAATTGATCAGGTGTACATCAGGACACACGTATACTCAACATTGCGCACAATTGCCGCCATTATTCGTGTTTGTGGAGGTCCTACACCATAATTGTAGCTGGGGACTCACTTTTGTCCGGGAAGCTTCTGTTGTAACTATATACATGGCATAATAGGGTGCCCTTGTGTACGTAACGTAATAGGGTGATAATACATCCGTACATGACATAACAGTGTGACGTTCAACAAATTTCATCTCCAGAGTTGCTTACCTCGTATAAAAACTGTTGCAGCTAACTAGGTTGGTGAAAAATATTTTTGCAAATATCAAACTAGCACGACCTTATGTAGTGTCCTTGCTCTGACAATGTCAAGAGCAATTTCGGAACTCAATTTCCAACGTCGCGTTGAGGACCAATTTGTTGCCTAGCGTTCATTACCGGAGACGCTTCATTGCACTCTATTGAAGCACTCACCGCGTACTTTCTATAGATTGATGACATTTTGTTTGTTCAGGCTTATTCGTATTTATGGCTAAGGTATCGATCGACGCAGTGATGCTCACTCGAATAATATTTCATTATTCTTTCTAGGGCACTTCATCGAAATTGATTAAAATTGATTGCACACAGGGGACACAAGGGGATGGAGGAGGAGACTCTTCACGGGTATTTGCTGCGCACGAGATATGACGAAAAAAAAAGTTAGCTATTAATTTCGTGAGAGAAAACTTTCAAATAAATACTTACGAGTTACGTACCACGTTCAAGTGTTTATATGCATCCAACGACAAATAGCTCGAATGGGATTCATTTTTTCATCTCTAAATATTGTACGTGATGTGGATTTACTGCATTCGTGTATACGCTCATGTCCAGCACATTTTCTATTCGGTTCTATAGCTCATGAATTTTGGTTGACATTCAGTCCTCATGGAAAATTATGAATTTATGGCTTTGTTAATGCCACGTCACTCTTTTGGGAGCCTTTCGAATGAGCTTGTGCAGCGCGTATCTTGCGGACTGTGCGCTCCTCGGAGGGTATGCTGGATCATCGAGCTACGCTCATTCGTGTGTGCCAGTAGTGTCTAGTCTCGTCAGAATGCCTCCAGGTGTTAGAGTGCCTCACGTGCAGCAAAATCAGTAGCACTCGATGCAGGACACTACGTTAGGTTTGCTTTGCGTTTCGTACTTTTACTACATTTATACCCCCATGGAGTACGCCGGACTTCCATATGACCCACGTTATGAACGAGTATTCACAATGCTTTATATGTTTACTTCATTGTTACTTGTTCAACATTTTTCTGTTTTTGAAATGTCGTCTGGTGCTTCTAAAAACCTTTTTGAACACTCAATATATATATAGCTCAACACTGCATACGATTTTTAACATGCAAAGGAAATGAAATGAATTGAACTAATTGTAATATTTTCTTGAAAATCTTCCGAGTTCACTGGATAGACGGCGATGCAATCTTGTGTATTCATAACTCAAACCAGACTTCCCCGCCAAGATCTCACTAGGTGTTCTGACCGAGCAGGTTATCAAGAGTCATACACAGGCCCGGAAGCATTTCGTGTCTCGCTTGTCCCGTTATCAGCTCCACAGCACGTGCAAAGTAGAGCTCTTCGGTGCCCGGCCTAAAAGACTACCTTGTTAGCGGGGCGCTCCTTAACGAAGGCTCGCCGGTATCGACAAGTGCCTCTTGCAGACACGAGGGCTGCTCGACGTGAGCTTTTTCGGTACCACTCTGGTGACCGGGAGCTGACTTGCTCTCCTGCGTGTGTTGCTTGGTGAGGGTTGGTGGACAAGCGGTCCTTCACTTGGTAGGATTCTTTTTCCTTGGTAGGGTTCTTTTTCCTTGGTAGGATTCTTTCTCCTTGGTAGGACTATTTCTCCTTGGTAGGACTATTTCTCCTTGGTAGGATTATTTCTTCTTGGTAGGATTATTTCTTCTT
>VOMN01104673.1:0-17321 GCA_014899125.1 Orchestia grillus | reverse complement strand
ACGAACACCAAATTTGCTCCAAAGATTGATAGTGTGGACGGGGCTTCAGTATGGACTCAGTTAAAGTTGAGGACACCTAACAGTGGTCAATGCTAAAACCTTGAATGTTTCATTAACTGTGCAAAAAGGGAAAAAATTCAGAAACAAGGAGCCCTTTTCCTAGGTCGAAGAATCAAACCAAACCTACATGTAAGAGACCATCCTGTAACTTCCAACATACGTTCCAATTGAGTCTGATGGAAATAAATTTCTTCATTGAAGGGTAAACTTTCAAATTAAGAGTCATGAGCGTTCGCCAGAGATAGCATTCCACGTACAGTTCCACACGGAATTCACATTAGTTTCGGGTCAGCAACTAAAATTAGAAATAGACCCTAGAGACAAAATGCACGTGGCAGAGCATCGAAAGCGACTCGAAAATTTTTTCTCACAAATTAGTTCAGCTTAGTGTTCTCAGATGGTCAGTGATGCCGTAATGGTTCCAAATCATCAATACAATGGCATTATTTATATTTCATTACGGATCGTTATGTATGTTACAGAATGCTTGTGTTTACAAAATAAGAGAACGAAAGCCATGATTTCTAACGATCTTTCAACTTTTTTCTTTACTATTTTCATACACTCGAAGGAACTGGCGGGCAATTAAAACGACGAAATTCTGAACCAGGTAGCATTCGTAAGGCATCCGGGAGCAGCGCTTTGACTCTCCATCTGCATAACAACATCCGCTTCTCTATAGACTGTCGGAGTTAACAGAAAAGGAATGAACACTCAGTTAGAGAGGTTAACAAAAACTAGAACCTAGTGAAGTCCATAACATGCTCAAATACTGAAGAGACTCAAGAAAGACATCCTTGGCAGGTAATTCCTGTTCGCTCGTCGAACAGTTTATCAATCGACAGTTGACGATAAAAATAACTCAAGGATGGAGAATGGAGCTTATGGGCCTAATGAAAATAAAAAGAATTGATTGTCAAATTTGTTGCTTTCAATTATAGCATTACTTCTTCGAGGTAAACAATTCTTGGATAACAAACTTATGATGGCACACGTTTGCGTACGCTTTTCTGTGGATTTCGGGAGAAAACAGCAAGAAATTTTTCGTGGAAGATATAAAAAACAGCTCATGTGTTATTAGTGAAGTCGGTTTTTGCGAAGTTTCCAAACATTTCAATTAAGGTGGCTATAGAATTGTCGTCCTCAAGGATCGTGACTCGTAAGAGGGAACTGCGGCCGACGAGCAGGCGGTTGCACCCGTCCATTGCTCGCCATGATTTGTGGCTCGCCGCCGTCTTCTCTTCCAAGTCACGATTCTTTCAAAACGACTGTTTTTTAGCTACCGTAATTGACACATTTCAAACGTCTGTCAAAAATTGATTTCACTTGCATTTAGGCAGAGACAGAATGACCGCACCTACGCTGACGGATCACACGCGTACTTGACATGTACGAGTATGCTGCCCCTCACTGTATGGGGCTAGTGTACTTAGGTGTGAACGTCAAAGTAAAAGCAGCAGTACAAATGTCGACAATTCAAACATCACGGATTTGGGTTAAACATCGTCAGTGTCACCACAAACCTCCATGGGATGCGATGCTGAAATCGGAAAATATTCATTTTTTTAATGTCCCCCACAAGTAAGCACGATAGAGCGAACAGTCATGATAAATATGTGGTGGCGTTGGTATAAATAAGTTAGCGGAAGAAACTGCTAAGTATATAGAGATAGGATATACAAAATAACCATAATAAATAATGGATTAATCACTTGAATCCCAGCTGAAAAAAAGCACGCAACCTTACGAGTATTTCCTCAAATTAGAAGCCTTCGTCGAATTTATCCTATGCTCAAATCAAGCCGTCAACAGGCTACAGTATGCACTGTGCGGCAATGCAAGTTCCTATCAAACAAAAGAATATGGGTTTAGGAATGGGTATCGTTGCTCATGCAGCATCCAATTATAACGTTAACAGAATTACTATCGGTCGGTGCACACAGAAAACGCATAAGACTTTGAATTTTTTGTCGGCAAGCAAACGATGAGGTAATTTGAAATTCGCAGATAAACTCCCAAAATAATAGCCAAGATAATTCAGCAAAATAAAATTGAGTAAAGTCGACCTTGAAGAAAATGCACGCAGTTCACGCAGTCACACAGGGAAGACTTAAGGACTTGTGTTGCGACTATTCTGGTCGATGTCGCCTTTTGAAATATATATGCAACATTACACCGCGTACAATTAACTAATGCAGGACAACTATAAATAATTTCTTATGGTCTGCAATTCTGTTGAGAAACTTCAGTCTATAAACTCAAATCGAGTTTCCAAGGCTAAAATACAGCTAAAACCATGGTGCTTCAGTACAGTCGAAATTTCGCTTACCAAAATATTTTTCAGAAAATACTGTCACGTATGATACCAAAAATTTACCTGAACCATAAAAACTTTTTGAGAACTTATAAACAAAACGGATTTAAAAAGTAAAATGTTAGAATTACAAACTGGTAGTCATACGATTGCGGAAGAGAAATATAAAATAAGGCGAACATTCCGTCACAACACAAATGTCGACCTCAACAATCAGGGCTGCTGGTAAGAGGCAGGTAGCTACAGACAAACTCCGAAAGCAAAAATCTTGATAAGCTTGGAGAAAAACATTTCTTACACCACGAGTTAAAACATCCGTGAGTTATCACGCCGCAGAAAGTTACGAAATGTGAGCATTCTAAACGAGAAGAAATCGAGCGATGCCGCGCATATTTACTTGACAGTGCAGACATGCCTTCAGGCTCCAGTACCGCGGCGAGAGTTCGCAACTGCCGGTTGGGTATTGAATGTTGTCTAGATAATTTCTACAGATTTTTTGGCGGCAAACCTATTTTTAGTAGTTGCCTGTAAGAGCCAATAAGTAAAGTTCGCCAAACTCTCCAGGCACTGCTATAATACTAAAGCAGAAAATCAAAATACTGCTCAATTTTTTCAGTTTACTAACATTTATCGCGTTTAATTTCATAACAAGTTCGTGCATAAAATCCCAGTCGCATTTAATCTTCGTAGTATCATACGTTGTCGGTGTCCTTCACTCATACAAACAAAACAGCTCCTTAAAAAACCTCCAAACTTGCATCATTTCTCCAATCAAGTATTCAAATAGGTATGTATAATGTGTATGTGCGATGACCGAAGATTATTGCGAGCGAATGAAGACAGCAACTTATTATCCTACGTCATAAACAATGAACCCAAAGGCCGTAGTATTTTCTATTTCGGGCGATGCTTCAGATGATGAGTCAGAGCGCGGGAGGCGAGCCTCTGCCGCGCCAGAACCGGACGCCCAACCTGCTCCAGGCGGCACCAAAGTGCGTGTGTGTGTGTGTGTACGCATGCTCTGCAGGACCGATCGTAAACAGCAAGGAAATTCAAGAGCTCTTTTAGGCGCTTCCAGGAGGAGAGGTCACTCCGGAAAACAGGGTGCGTTGGGCGGGGACTAGAGGCTAAGTCTCGCGTTGGGCAGCCGGGTGAACAACTTGCGAGTGGGACGAAAAAGATGTGCAAGCATGGGCGATAGCATAATATTGCATGCGGAAACAGGTGCACGTAATCGAGCGCGTAGGAATTAAGGGACCGTATCAATTATAAAATGCGTCAAACTACTAGAATGCAATCAGTAAACTAAAAATACCGATAAAAACGCTAACGTATGTCAGAAACACATCAGAATATTATATTCACTTGAACTAAAATAAGGCAATTCAATTCCTTTTTCTCAAATATTCAATGTTGTTACCAAAAAATTAAAATTTTGAGTCAGACTAGCCGGATACAAGTAACAAAATAAAATAAGTTTTGAAGACGGGCCCACGAAGCACTAGTAATATTAACAAGGGCTGCAAGTAAAAAATTTCAAAATATGAAACGAAATCGCTTAGTACGAAGAAGTGGCGGGAGAAAGGGTCATGGGAGGGAAGAAGAAGAGGAGAAGGGAGAGAGTAGGAGGAGAGGGGACCCCGCACGGCAAGGCCATCGGCCGCAAGGTCACGCAAGGACGCCTCACAAAGGGCGTCACGAGGCACACAACAGCGGCAGCGTTGGAGCACCGCACGCCACTCACCAGGAGACCACAACACTACTGCCACTTGCATGAAACGATCGTGTAAACGATTCTAATTCTCTTATATTTAAACTATCAATAATATACAAAGACAATTCTTTCACCATATTTAAACTGACCTCGTTCCCTGTTTTTGAATACCAAAGACGCACTTAAATAAAAAAAACAGATAATCATGAACAATGAATGCAAATTCGTTTTGATAGCGCAGGGAAATTTTTTCAAAAGATATGAGATCAAATATTCAGTTGGGAAGACTGCTAGAATGGAAAAACGATGATAACGATCATACAATGATTGCTAGCAAAAAGTACCGCAATGGGGGCGGCGCACCAAGAACTGATGCATCGATTATTCTGCAGAGTCTCAGGAGAAGCTGGGCATGCGGTCATAAGAAGCGCCACGCTTTGCTGAACTTCGAATATACGATGTACTGAAACCCGGCAGATGCAGTCATATTTATTGACGGCACAAGGGCAGACTTCTTCAGAGGACGATGTCAAGGGGACCAGTTATATGCACTGATGATCTGCACTATCACGCTAAATCGAGTAGCTCATCACAAGCACACACAGAACGTCATCAGCGCCAGTAAAGTAAACTTGAATTGCGTCATGCATTTTTGGCACCAAAGTGCAACCGAGCGCCGGCGACCTGGAGCCGATCAAGGCAATTCCAGAGTTGCAAGCGAGTCCTCGTATGTGCTCGAGCGAGATCCAATCCGAGCATGATAATTGGCACGTGTTCTGATACTACTTTGCCATCATGCATTGGCGTAATAATTAATGCTTCAGTATTCTGACACTTAAAACTAAGACGCTTCACTATTGAGACGTTTCAGCGCAACACTTCAATATTCAAAATGAATAAATACCTGTTTAGCACTATGACGTATCTGCATGCGCAATTTCAGCCACATAGGCTTGAGCTCTACCTCGTTTGAGGACTCACGCTGGAAGAGCCTCTTCTCACGCCTCCCTTCACAAGCTACAATTTGCATGGGAATGAGCAGAAGTTGCGCACTCGAGGATAACACGTAGCAGACTATGGCGACCGGCCAATTTCTGCGCTGGCAACACAACCCGAAGTAACTAGTAACAAATTAACGCATCAAGTACATGCAATCGCGCACTTCAAGCTCGTAAAGTTTAAAAAACTGGAAAAGCGAAGTTTTACTGTGATAAAACTGCATTGGAGAGAACTAGTTAACGAAATATAGGAAATTCTGTACAAAAATACAAAAGAGAGGATTGCAAAGAACGAATAATAATAAAAAGAACTATCAAGATGGGAAATTGTTGTAAAGACTGAAAAATGTTTCTTATAGGTACGGAGTCGAATAGAGATCGCGTTTAAATTTGATATTTCCACGTCCATTAGTACTTCAAGGCCAGCGTCGAGTATACGAGAAACGGAGGATTTAATATCGCTGACGCCACCATTGAACAAAACATAAGGTTTGGATTATTAAGTACAACTGAACGTACGTGCCTTGTCATTGAAAATACCTCATTCAATTATTTTAACTTTAAATTAAGTCGTTCCGCTTCACCTGACTGCAAAAAATTCGAGATAAATTCATCAAAGCTAAGCTCGTGAACGACCTTCCGAAAATCAGGCAAGGTGAATCGGCCGAGACCGGATCAGTAAATCGCGGCAAAGACGCAATACAGAAGCGGCATTTCCGCGGGAGCAGCCGAGTGATATACCTCTTCCAGCGCTAGCAGTTCTAGCCTAACTCTGGAAGCAGTACGCGAGTTGGGCTTTATGCAGAACTCAAATGAAACTCGGATTGTACCTTCTATAGCGATAAGTCAACCCGATTATGAAGCACAAAGCAAACAGTAAAACTTACTCTAAGTATTGATTCAAAGGAAATATTTAATCAAAGTAAGTCGGTAAGTTAATGGTACTTCTCCATTATATTTTATGTTATTTACTTTAACGCCATATAAACAAACGATACTACATGCGTCTACTCTCTACAGTAAATAAATGATAAAATGCTAGAAAACATGATTTGCCAACACTTACAGTATGAGTTACGGTGTACAATTCTAAAATTCGATGGAGATCTATGCGTTCAGCAAGCCGCTTTATTTCAGACGAGTTAAATCATCCAGCAAAGAATGCTTCAACAGCGGAAGGGGTAATATTTGAAAGACGAAAAATGCAAGAATGACGCAGACAGACGCTCGTGCGGCAAGTCGCTTGTACAGTACAGGCACGCTGACGAGGACAGGCACCTCAGTATGCCGTAAGTGGAGCCAAGCAATCCTACAAATCTCTCCGAGGAGCGCAAGTCCCGACGATGTGCTAAAGTACAATCTCATTTGACAAAACTCCAGCAGGAATGAAGCACACAATTGACAGTGAATTTTTCGTGGCATTCATCAGTGTTAAGTTGGCCAAAATTATCACATCGAAAATATGTACGTGTAACTACAGCTGTACGTTAAAGACTTGAGTATTCAAAAATGGAAAACTCCAGCTTGGAGCATGAGAATTAAACTGGAATTTTTTAACCATTATTACTTAAAAATAGGATAAGTAATAACGAAATAACACTAAAATACAACAGGATTCACCAGACGCAGGTCTCCATCTTTTGTGGCAAATGAAATTGTTGTGTAATGAAGGGCAGATTTCTTGGTCGCTGTCGTACCGGATGAAAATAATTACAGCCTTCATATTCGGTGAGGCCCAGCATTGGACGAAGGACAGTTTTCTCAGCCATATCGTACATCACGAACGATCTAATAGAGAATTAGCATGAGACTGGCGGCCCGTGACGCCTCCTCAGGACTAACGCAGATATATGATGCAGGTGGTCGGCCCCGAAGATTTATGGGAACTCGGAGGAAGACAGTAATGCTGGCCAAAGAATGATCCTAGGCAGCGCAGCGAGCGCCATAACAACACGCACACGTGACGCAAGTCTGACAAAAACAGAGACCACGAGTTTGCTACCTTGAAGTCATTCATTATTAATAGCGTAATATAGATCCTGCAATGCTGAAGAAATTGTCGGGCAAACTAGGGGCACGCATCCGAAGTACTACCACGTCAAAATAAGGACAAGCTAGTAACTATAGGTGAAAGCTGGTCTTCTGCCGCGACTTACAAGCTCAGGCTCCCACAAATTATCTTTTTTAATGTCGTACGCATCGACATCAAGCGTCCACATGAAATATCCACCAAATGTAATTTAGGCCACATGTTTATGGGTGGGAACTCAGAAGAATTAGATGACTTCGCTCCACAGAAAGAATTCATTTTACAAGAATCAAAATGAAAAGATACTGAATGTCTCAAGTTTTTAAGCTCGTTATCACTAAAGCGATGGTGAATTTCCACACTAGTGAAACAAAATTTCATAAAAATTCTTCAACGAATTATTATTGAGAACGAAGTTCCATACTTCCAAGAGCACCATAATTACATCCCAGTCATTTCAATAAACAAGGCAAAGCAAGAGAGTTTTCATAAACAATGATTAATAATAAATATCTTTTCCAACCGAAGTAACAATAATTCTTTATTATCATTTGTACAAAATAACGAAGCTGGGTACTATTCCCATTCATTGGAAATACGAACGAGGTTACTTTAGCTGAATAAAATATAGTCAAGAATACAAACGTGTATTTTCCATGTACTTATAGTGAAGAATTTAGAAAAAATATTAGAGTAATTCCGTGAACGCTCAACTTCCGCGGGACAGCAGGGGCCTAACAATTCAGTACCTGAAGGCAAAGTCATTAGCGGCTGTTGACAGGGGAAAACCAGTCGTTTTAAGAGGGGAAGTAAAACATTGATAGCAAAAGCGAAATAACTGATAGCATGATTCTACAAACATAAGCATGTACTATGAATTAGCCAAATCTCCACTGAATACTTACTCGAGAGAAATTCCTTCACGTTCAGCGTGAAAAGCTAAACCTCAAAAATGCAATGCATCACTTGATGACGCGATGAGGATGTCTACAGTTTATTGCCGTTTTACTCAGGTAGGACATGCATAGTTACGCTATCTGATACTCGACTGAGGCTTTTGATTCTGCAAAAAAATATCAACTCTCTATTTGCAAACAGGCTCCGACAAGACTGAAACACGTCTCTCCAAACTTTATTGCAGCTAAATTTAGTGAGCGAATCGCTGAGTAAAACGACTCTGATTCTCAGATATCAGACTCGAAAGACGCGTAAATGACTCCGACTTCACAAGCCTGGGAACCCGAGAAACGAGCAGCAGGAAAGGGCGATGACCGCCACAGCAGCGGCAACAGCGCCACGCTGCGACCAGCGACCTTCAGCGGCCTTCAGGGGGAAACCCTCCCCCCCACCACCACGCCTTTAATGCAGCCCCAGCCAAATGGATCCTCCCTCCACGACACAGGGTGCTTCGTTTTCCTAAGCAGCCTCGCAACTTACGCCACGCATTAAATTTCAAGTTTTACGATTCTGCTAGCAAAGCTAACTCTTTGTGTCAGCAGATAGACGATTTGCAATGTTCATTGACATGAGTGCATATCAGTATTCAGAATTTCAAACTAACTCAAGTTGGACTTATAATTGCACTTAATAATTTGAAGTACAATTAGCGTTGATGCAATTTACACCAAACGATAAAACTTTCGTAACCAATCCCACACTCATACTGATTCTAGTTACCTAAAAGGACGTGTTATTTCATTTCAACGGCATTCTAAATAGGCATGCACATACTGCAGAAAATCGACTCTCAGCGAATTTCATCGAAGATTACAGTATAAACGCGCACATAAAAACGGTTTCCGTAACTCATGTCCTCATCAGCGACGACCTAAAGAATAATGGGAGCAGACAGCAAGCAGTTTGGCTTCGCAACGACTGACCAAAGTGGGGCACCCTGGATCTATGCGGTTGAGGTGATGCCTGTATTGCAGTTTAACATCCCCACTGTGATGGCCGTAGTATTAGACAAACCAACATGAAAGTTCTCAAATCCATGAATCCTAAAGAAATACATCTTAAAATTTAGCGACGTAACTACAAAGCTTATGCAGATTGGAAACACTGCCGATACTCAAACAGAAAAGTTAACATAATCGAATATCACTCAAACGAGTTAACCACAGCCATTTCCAGCGCGTGAACACGCTACTTAAAACAGAATCATATTTACTAGAAAACTGCGTGGTAGAGTGCGGGGGAGGGGAGGGGAGGGGCCTGCTGCAGGGCAAGAGGGTGAGGGAAGAGCAGCAGGAGGAAGGTGGTCAGTGCAGCGCCGGGGGCACCGGACTGTACGGCCTTGCTGCAGGACACTAAACCCACACACGCCACTGAAGAGGGGCAAGGGAGATGGGGGGTTGTGAAAACCGGGCGCCCTGAGAGAGAGCAGCGAGTACTTTCCAGTTAAGGTCTTGATGTTATGTTTTTGGCTACAGAACAGGCACCTAAATTGAGGGCACAGTCTAGTTGGTGGTGTCATACAGAGATTGAGAAAAGAGGAGTAAACTGGGGATACTCAGTTCAGAAATTGCATTTTGGGTGCCGATTTTCAAAACTCTATTCGGCGAAACTAACATTTGGGTATGATTCAGGAAATAGATTGTTTCTGTCACTCACTATCTTCATAACAACAAAAGATCATTGTAATAATACAAAGCCATATTTTAAAATATTGTTCAGCCTATAATTTGCTAATTTTCCAATTAGAAAAATATTTGAGCATAATAATCCTTGTTTACCTGCAACAAAATAAGGGAAAAACAACCTGAATCTTATGACTGACTTATTTCGAATAACTCATTTCTTTCAAAAGTGATTCATGTTACATTTTGTGAATTAACTTCTGGTCAAAAATAAATAATCATAGATTGTGCAATTTATTTGTTTACATGATTCTACACTAAGATTGCCGGACAAAAAATTGTCACCGATTGTTTTTTTGAGTTAATTAAGTTGTTTACTACGTTCATCAATCGATTTTCAAAGCTGCGACCGAAGCAGCATGGGTTATATGCACGTACTGATTCTGAACCGGCATCAGTTTTCATTCAGAGCTAGCTAAGTGTAGACTTGTTTCTTAGTTGCTCCATGGCGATGGGATGAAAGCAAGACGTCTTGGAACGGCAAAAAGGAGCCATTGTATTTGGTTGGGCTAAAGGACACCCAGTGAAAAGAGGAGCAAAATTCGTGGGTGTTTCATGCCGCACTGCTACATGGGTCTACCAACAATGGAAACAATCCGGAACATACGGCAGTTCAAGGCAAAAATTGTAGTCGGAAGAAAATTCTAACCGACGAACGCCGACTAGTGTCACGAATTGTTGACTGGAATTACTTTGCATCGACGATGGAACTACTGCGAAACGCGTATGATGACCATTCTTCTGAAGTTTCTGAACAAACTCTTCATAGGGAACTCCATGCAATGGATACATGGAGTAAAGTAGCTGGTAAACGGCCAATGCTCACTCCTGGCCACAAGACTACTCGTTTAATCTGGGCCACAGCACAAGCATATGGGACTGGAGAAGTGTCATGTGGTCAGATGAATACTGATTCTGCCTTTATAACAATGATGCCGGCCGTTGTGTTCATCGAAGCCCTCATGAAGCCTCCAACGAAGCCCGTGTGCAAGGGGTGATAAAAAGAGGAGGGTGTGTCATATTCTTGGGCTGTTCCAACTAGACAGAAGAAGGCCCTTTGTTGAGGTATCCGTCAAGCTGAACCAGCATGGCTGCACGTAACTGCTAGAAACCAACTTTTGTCATTTGCGCAATATCTGAATGGAGAAAGGTATGTTGCTTTGCCTATCTTTCATGATGACAACTGACGAGTACATCAGACTAGAACTCGTTAATTGGCATGACAGTCATTCAGGGTATATCAGGCATTTAAGTTGGCCAGCGAAGTCGTCAAACATGAACTCAATAGATGCAATTTGTGGGACCACCAAGAACGACAAGTACGACGTCGGGAAGATCGTCCACGTACTCAGGCCGCACGAAGAGATCAGTTGATGCAATAGAGGTTTAAAATCGACTAGGTGAACATTAAGACACTTGCAGACACAATGCCGCGCAGAATTGTCGCCATTATTTGTTCTCATAAAGGTCCTATACCACATTAATAGTAAACATCTAATTTTTTGTCCAGGGAGCATATATCGACCTTCGTTTCAACATTCGGAATGAATTTTATTCATTCTAAAACTTCTCCCCATGAAGATGTCCATTACTCCGTTGGTCTTATTATAATAATAAACGTGATATAGAGGGACTTAAAAATTGGACACTCTATCATCAATATTTCCTCAAATGGCAACAATGAGGAGGATATGAAGGATTCAAACGGGTCACATGTACGTACTTCCAACAACGTATTCCGTGAAGTAATGCACAGAAGACAGACCTGCTTACAGCATGTAATAATTTATCCCCACTCACAATAGGCAAGGATCAAGAAGCAGAGGTTGGCACATGGCAGGACAGAGAATTGCATACGGAATAGAGAACCTGGGGCGAGAGTGGCACACAAAGGCGAACGCTATACTACCACACAATGCAAAGCTAAATAATACCTGTAGTGCAATGATAAAATAATTTCAGTGATATATCCACGCAGCATCTAAAAATTTCACCATTTTTAAAAAAATTAAATGGAACGAGTATCAAAATAGTGGCAAAATAATGAAATATTTGAACTGATATCCGTGGATTTAATTAACACGGTTTTATGACACGCTCGTACAGTAGCATGTTTTTTTACACAGGGTATTCTAATAATATTTCACGCCATGTGCAACGAGATACTAGCAAAATGTCAAGGTTGTTTTCTCGACATCATTTAAAAAAGTCTCAAATCAGCAATAACTCAAAGAAATTGCAACAAACGTATAGCACGCTTCCTTTTTTCCACTCACGGTAATATTTCATGAGATAAATGTACCACAAGATTCCTGCAGCCACGAATATGCTTGCCCAAAAACGCATAGCATCAGAACATGTATAATGGAATATCTTAATTGTAAACATAACTAAACGTTACTGAAATGTTTTCTTTGCCCATACATGACCACACCATTTTATGCGACGCAAACTGCGAGTAAAGACAGCGTAAAAATCTTTCCAGAGTGCCGAACATGCAATCTTTCCAGAGCACCGAACGTACAATCTTTCCAGACCACCGAACGTGCAATCTTTCCAGAGCACCGAACGTGCAATCTTTCCAGAGCACCGAACGTACAATCTTTCCAGAGCACCGAACGTATAAAAACAAGAGCCTTGGAAATGCGATAACGAGCGATGCACAGACCAAGAAATTACAATAATTACACAAATGCTGGCCGGAATTTGCCGAGTATTTCCGACCAGGAGTTCGTAGAAAAGAAGGCATCATTATTATCGACCTCTCAAAGAATGTCTTCAGCGTAACAAATGATTAGAATAAAGGCCACGGGACCGGTTCCCTCTTCGGGCTTCAATGTCAGATATCGCATTGACTCTACGGAAAAGTAATCACAATAGAACACATAAACGGCAGTAATGAAAGAGTTATAAAATCTTAACAGAACTATAATCATCATGAAGAAAATAGCTTTCAAGGGACCCACAGAATTCACGGCTAAAAAGTTAAATTGACCCAAGAAAAAGAGCCAACAAAATCTAAATTCAAGCGTAAAAATAGGAATCAATCGATTAAAAGAGCATGGCACTAATGAACACAGTCGTCTCAGATGTTGACGAAGATCGTTTGAAGGAACGAGTTCACAAACACAAAGATGTGGTATGAAGTTATCCTCGAAAGACATGGTGGCGACACAGCGGTGAGTTGACCGAAAATGCTCTCAGGGGTGTAATCATGCACGAAGGAATCCATTAACAAGTAGGAAGTGCATTCAACACTGCTCTTGGGAAATTAATCTTGCCTGAAAGGAAGAACGATGTGGCGGGACCACAGCTCAAACATATCCATTGCGAGACGCCAGGACGTAAACACGGACGGTTAACCTATCTTTGCTAGGCACACACCCGTTCAGTCTTCATTACACCGGCACCAGGCTTAGCACCGGCTGCTCGCAACACCTTCCTCATAGGTCCGCACGGTGTGGACTCGACCAAATTTAGTGGTCATGCTGAAAAATTTCCCAACCATCAATATAATATTTGCGGAAGTTAATTAGTTTCTTATTGGCAGCCAAACGAACCCTTTGTAAATGTGCAAATTTGTTTCATTATAATTGTTATTGCTTTCAATGTCGGTCTTATACAGAATTACTTTAAGAATCGTACGGCCATAATTGAATCAAGCTTTATTTAAAATATCAGAAAACGAGAATGAAAAGAAAAATAACGGGCATATTGGAGCAGTAATTTACCCAAAAAACGTGTCAAGTAACGGGGAAGGCGAAAAGAGCAAATGCCTACTAAAGAGTAAAATTCGAACTGACAACGATTTCTTACCGTCAAAGCTGTACGTACCAGCGAGACCATTTCTGAGGAACAATAAGTCTCCCTCGGGAGGGACGCTAATTCATTACCAACACTTGTACTTGCGTTGAGATAAGCCCTACAACCTTTCCTGTCCTCAATAAGCACATGGCTCCAGAGCAACACCGAAAGACAAAGCCATTCTACATACCGTGATGAAGTTTAAAATTACTAAACACGGTCACGTATAGGTTTGTCACGCGTAGCTTCATTCGAATAGCAGAGATGCCGTATGATAGGCGCATGTAACCTGAACAACCGTGAAAAATGCCAGGCCAAAGCCGCTACCTCACGTTCGAACTGACACCGTTACCGCTCACTTGAGCAGATGTCGCTACGTCCTGCGTCTACTGTATAATAAGTTTACATCTGAGCTGATGCAAATCTGTACCTTCCAATTGGTCGATATACTGCAGCTTTACTATAAGAGTTCGGACTGTCAGAGGGGAAAAAGACTCGAAAGCTGTGTAAATGTACCCTTACAAAGTGAAATTGTCAACACCAAAACGTTCAGGATGAATAGTATCTGAATTTCCAATACTGTAATCGTGAACACCATTCTTCATAAGTACATCTAGATAAACGTACAAAAATAACTATTACATCTCTACCAACCTCAACCTGCTTACGTTCTTGCATTACCCCTCCAATGAGCCTCCAGCCCATTCCCACAGTTCGTGTCCCCTTCACCCCAGCAGCCAAATCCTGTTAAGGGACGGCTGTTGAGAGCAGGATCTGATCCGGTTTACAGCAGGCAGCCAACGGGTTATTGTGTTTTTATAAAGCCCTTTTCTTTGTTGGAGTATTGGGCCGTCAGCAGCAAAAGCAATCGTTTCTCAAACACCTCCTTCATCATCATAATCGCAGGAGCACAAACGGCAGTGTGACCACCATCATCAGGGCACCAATCTATCCATCAGCCAGTCTATAGTAGTCATGTCATTTGATATTCAACACAAGAAAAAATGGCCAGTAAATAGGCTGGACGAGACCGGGAGTCCTGCAAGATTGCCCTTTTATGGAAGCAGACTTGCAACCAGGGCCGGTGGCTCAGCCTTAAAAGTCTCATCACGGAGAGCAGGTTATTCCTAAATTGAAATTACGGTAGTGAGGTTACTTCGTTGAGCCGCGGTTTTTACAGAACGATGCTAGTTATGTATATAAATCCACACTAATATAATAAAAGGCATGTACAAGGTAGTGGAGCTCAGCGATTGCACGAACTGAGAAGGATGGATGCTCAACTACGATGTGTTTTCTCGGGTAAAGGTGATAAATATACAGTTCACAAAGATAATTAAGACCACAATTCACTCAGACAATTAAGTTCCCGTTCGAAGGACATGAAACCACTG
Organism: Orchestia grillus; assembly: GCA_014899125.1. NCBI lineage: Eukaryota > Metazoa > Arthropoda > Malacostraca > Amphipoda > Talitridae > Orchestia > Orchestia grillus. The sequence continues at coordinate 2,369 of VOMN01104673.1, read as the reverse complement.
CGGCCTCCCTCGGTTTCGTTTTTTACTTTCTCGGCAAACATCTAGAGGCAGTGACGTCAATTTTTAATCCCATTGGGCCTAAAGTATTTATAATTAAGCCCAGAATCGATTAGGAATAGAACGCTTTTAGAAATGGCAGAGCAAATACACTATTTTTTCACCACAGAAACCGCTAAATAGGAATTCGACACACACAAATTGGCACGTTGCCTTTGTTGCTTGAATCTTATTCAAAATTCCGCAATTCCGCCGGACAATTTCATAGCTTCGAGCCCAACAGAAGATAGTTAAGCATTGTAAATTGAGCATCAGTTCCTCACGTCCGCGACACCAAAGGAATGAGCATGGATTACAATTCAAGTCAAGTCCAAAAATAGCCTTATAAAGCAGAAAATTTAAAGGTGTTTCAAGAATAATTTCTACATTTGATAAAAAAACTCGTTGCGTCTACGGTATGTAAGGTCAACTGATTGTTGAAAATAATTTCATTTCCCTTCGCAATCGCTAGGATGCATATTCATAGTAAAAGACGACAGAAGTACAGGCGACCTAGCCTCAGTCATCTTACGGATACGCATTAAAAGGAAGTGAGAGACATACACGAACGAAAAAACGTTCGAAGAGGACGGGAATTTATATTTCTACGTACGCCATGAATTTACTGAAACATTCATTTCCCAAAGTGCTTTTGGTTCACAACTTCTGTTCTAACTTTTTCTATTCTTTGTCGTGTAGTATAAATACATGACCTCACGCACAAACACGAGGATGTGAGCATAGTATTCGAGGTAGTAGTAAGGATAGCAGCGCTTCAGTAACTCGCGACTACCTCGCACAGAAAGAGTAGGGACCATTTAGTATGTTCTTAGGAGAACGGGGAATCTATGCACACGGTGTGTTCTCACACAAGATCTCATGCGCATAGAAACAGCAAGTTAAGAAGGAAGAGGAAGAAAAGATAAAGAATAATCAGCGAAGAAGGAAATAAAACGGAAAGAAGCAAAGTGGACACGATAGATCGAAGTCACGAAGGCCTTTCTATAGCTGAAGTAGCTCAACAGTGCCCCTCTGAAGGCGCCATTTCCCATAGTATAGGATAGACAAACCTACGAACCCTAACCCTATTGCCTATGGCCTATCCCATGCCCCTGGAGGGGCTGGATATGAGCCTGACACAAGCACAAAACACCCATAGTCACCAAGTCATGACCTCGCACCACAATAGATCAACAGGCCCCAAAGAATACGAGTGTTGCAGTACCCTGTGCCGTAAAATGTACACCAAGTCCCCAAGCGAAGTTTTCTGTTCAAAGCGTGGTTGTCAAACGAGAAAAGAGGAAAAAACGATTTTTTATACCATTCGTTTCTCCAAGTTCGTGACAGAATTGCACTGAATTTAGAAGTATCTTGAGTACGTCATTTAAGGTAGAAGAAACACACAAGTTTTAAATTTAGGATCCTTATCATGAGAACAGAATAAATGAAGAACACGAAAGTAATATCGTACGACGATGAGCGTACCAGTATATATCAAAATCACACTACACGAGTGAATGTCAATATGTGAACCCGACACCTGCATTACTGAAATGTTGAGAAAGTAGAAAATCTAATTGAGATCAATGAAATTAAATTTACGTATAGTACAAGAAACAATTTAGATGTTTAGAGCAGAATCTGTACACAAGCGACACGGCGTGAAACAATCCGCAGTGACCCAGCTCAACATTTTAGTGGAAGCCAAGTGAATGTCCTCCCAGTGGGACTCCAACCTTACAGCCCAAAACTCAACTCAAAAGCTGCTGGGAATGCGATATGAAACAGAAAATGACACGATGATTTACAGTGACTAACTTAGATCGATATGAATAATAGAGTGGATGAAACCCTACAGAGCAAGTAGCGGACAGAAGGCAGCGTGAGAGGAGGCGCCGGGACCACGGCCGGGAGCAGCAGCGCCGGGGCCCCGGAGTCGCGAGAGAGCGCCTGGGGGCGTAACTGTGAACGTCATTTGCAGGGCAGAAGCTCGGGGCCACCCGACCTCGCTGCTCCTCAAGTGAAACACAAGCGTTACTTGGCCACAGTGCAAGTCTAACTGCGCATGAACTAAATCTCAAATGAATTCCATCAGGACGCTGACTCAAATAAGCAAAATAAGCCTTCTTGACAATGAGCTGACATGTAGTCGAGTAACATGGAAAGAAATTTAAATGCTCCCGTTAATATAAAGCCGCCAAAAGAAGTCAAAAGGTAGTGCGGAGCATGTGGAGATGGCGAAAACTTCTCATGCGTATGACTGTGGTTCAGATGCACCCGATATTTCTACTCGATAATACTCAACACTACTAGGAGCAAAGCAGGAGCAGGGC
>VOMN01104670.1:0-17807 GCA_014899125.1 Orchestia grillus | reverse complement strand
GTAATAACCTGAAATTGTGCGCTGTTTGGGTATCGTAGGATTTCTTATTTGATGACATTTCATAACATGCTGAGGGAAGTGCCAAAGCCCTCTGCGAGAGCTGTGGTGCTGACGGGCATGTTGGTATGTAGTTGATTAAATAACAAGTTTATAATTGAGTGATTAGCAATACATTGGGCGTTTACGTGTTTTTGCCAAGTCAGCGCCATAGGAGGTAAGGTCCTTCCAACGAAGAGCCTGACGACCCCGCGTCTCGTCACACCCATTTGGGTGCGTCAAATTTTTTGGCGGGTAATATATATCGCGAGCGACGCATCCCCCTTGAATTTTAACTTCAGTAAAAGAATCTTTGAAATTGATTCTCACTTTGAGTAACTTGCATGAGGTGCTGTGTGCAGCTCCATAATTTCTGTGGGAGCTAATTGCCTTCTCCAGATAGCAGCATGACGCAATACCAAGCTCTCGCAATCTTGATTGTTGGCACAACCACTCTCAGCTGCGGCGGCAGATAAGACTAACAGCGGCTCCAAGGAGCGCGTTGCACATGTGTGTTAAGATAAAAGCCGCTCCGTATTCCGTCCTGTTATCGACGTCTGCGTTTCAGCCCGTCATTTGAGAGAGGGCAAATGTGTGAACCTTATGGCACAATAAGTGAGCGAAAATTCTTAGAAGCGTGTATTGAAATGCTCATAAAGAGGAACTGTGATCAGCATGCAAATATTTTGAAAGATCATTATAAGAACAGACTGTTAAGTGAAATGGAACTTGGACAAAATTGTCGTGTTATTATATAAAATTTTACTTTCTTGTTTTGTTATTTAAACGAAGGTTTCATGAAAATTTATTCCCTGTAATAAAATACATATTAAACGATTTAAAAGAGCGGTAGGCAGCAAAACTTGTTCAAAATTGTCGTAGGAATGGAATCAAATGCTATTCACAGTCAAATATTAAAATTAGTATCAGTTATGTAAAAGAATAATATCCACAAAATATGTCCTTAAAGAAGCTGGCGTTTAACTAGGAGGGAGTGAAATCATGCAACGCTCTCCGCTGTGTTAATAGTGCAGCAAAGAACCTCTGCAGATATCCCATTATAACTTTTAGAACTTATTTCCTGTGAAAAAAAATGTATTGTTGGTCAGACAAATCATCAGCGGTTATAACTAACGAATTAATTTGTGAAAACTAACATGGAGCGAGGAACTGCCTGTTCGAGCCTGGGCTCAGGTGGGTGGGGCTTTTCACGTGACCACGGAGTACTTCCCTTGAAAAAGGAAGTTTAACCCACACATTCCTCACATCCCCCACCACACCAGTAGTTGTAAGGCATTTAAAACCCAACGGTAAAATGTGTTGGAATAAATAAAGGTTCTTTTTTTATTTTTTATTTAGTGGTCCTTGACATCAATACACTTAGTCTAACAATGGTCAAGCATTGCAATTCAGTCATGGGAGAAGGTCGGCTCCAGATCCTACAAAAACTCATTTACAGAACATATGTATGACAGAACTTTAAGCCTTTCATCATTCTTAATTCAGATGCACAGTACTGTCTATTAAAAGGGTTACCTTTCTCCAAATAGTTTCTCAAATTTCGGCAATCACAGTCCTAAAAAAAACAGCGATCATTTTGCCACAGATGCTGCCTGCATGAATTTTTTTTTTAGATAGAGAAGCGGCGTGTTTCTCATGTTTGCTCCGAATCTTTGATTTAAATTAGAAGTGATGAACCCCGGCTTTAACTCGAGTAACAAAACTGCGTTGAGAATTTTCAGGGTGAGCCTGGAAGCGAGTCAGAAGTCTCCTGAAAATGCCAACCCTTTGCAGCTTCTGTTGTGGTAACTGGATTCTTGGGGCCCATCTTGCAAACAACTTTATTATCCCCAAGATCTTGGTTGAGACAGTGTAGACTGATCCAATGCTTATGCATATAGACTTAGTTATTTGTAGGACAGTAAGACGTTTCTCATCCAAAAACATAAAATGAATGGCATCACCTTGATCTTCAGCGGTTCAGGTCTTTCGACGACCAAACCGAGGGTCATCTGAGCTGCCCCTCTTGAATTTAGCAGCTTTCTTCTTAGCAGTCGCTTATAGGAAGGGGAGACCCCAAGCAAGTATCTGTGCCATGTCCTCGCGAATTTCCTTGGGTTTCTTGCCTTGATTTTGCAGATACTTTATGACTGCTCAGGCTTCAGTTTGATCCATTTTTATTGTTGCTCTTTGTACGTGTGAAGCCCTTTGTACGGGTTTCACCGGCACACAAATCAAAGTATAAATCTGTATGAGTTTTTCTAGTTTTAGAAGTAGTTGTAGTGTAGTACTATAACCAATTTTTTCTGTTATTGCGTTTCTTTTTGGGTGAGCCGTAGAATTTTTTAAATCAGAGCAAAATAATCATTGGAATTCTCTAGGCGTTTGTGCATCTCGATCTTATAACAAATTTGTTCTTTTGTGTTCAGGAAACCATCTTTTAATTTCTAGATGCTAGTGTGTTCTGGTTTGTTAATAGCTTTTTGTAAATAATTGTTACAAACATTTATAATAATCGATTACAGAGTGCGTTAGAATTAAAAGAATCTCCATTATAAATTCTTATTACTGACGTCATATTTTTTAGAAATGGGTTTCATCGAACCATTATACATTGGCCGAATAAAATTTTCCTATCAAATATGCATACCACACCTCATATTTTTAGAAAAAACGTATCTTATATCCACTTTGTAGACCATTACTTTGGTTCTCGGTTTGAGAAATTGGCACAAGAACTCTCAAATCTCACTTAATATTTTTTCCTGAAATTTATTTTTAGATTATTTTATTTAAAAAGCGTGCAATTAGGCTCATTTTTTTCAATACGAAGATTTACTTCCAGATGAGCACGTGGTCTTCCGCTGTGTGCATTGCGCATCTTAGCCATGCGCAATGCGCACCGCAGTATGTGGGGCCAACCGACCGAGCGCTAACTGTATGGATCGCAGAGCTTACTGGACGGAGTCATTCAGCAGGTCGAAAGTTAGGTTCTCCTTCTCCCTCTAGTATGAGATTGAGATAACTATGGAATTCTCCCATTTTCAACGGTAACACCCATTAAAATTCATCAACGGCTTTGTGTTCAAATCTATGTAAAATTGTATTTCGATTTCCGCACACACCTGTGTTTTCCACTCCTTAGAATTTTTTTATCCGTTTGGTCTTAAATCCTGCATGTTTGCGTAGAATATTTTCTATAGATATCTTACTTACCGTGCAAATTTCATGTTTTTATTTTGCATTTTTTAATCTCTATAATACAAATCAATTTTAATGAGAATATCGATTAAACGAGTCATGTTATGTATGAGCATAACAAGAACACAAGACTTTTGTTTTAATCAATATTCTCGTTAAAATTTATTATGTATGAGCTGAGGCTTGTAACGCTTGAACTAAATGTTTTTAGACATTTCTTTGCCATTTTTTCCTTTTAAATTTGCCACACAAAAAATTACACCAAACCACAAAGTTTTCTCCTCACGAAACTCACCCAGAAACGCCAACCTACTTATGAAAGGGAAACATTTGCTTGTACTTCTCACCGCGAGATAGAGTCGTGAAACGTATACGCAAACTTCGACCTGGACGATCCTGCATTACTCGGGTCAATATTTGTTACACTCACCGGCCGGAGATAAGGAAATGGTGCAAGGGCCTAGAGGCTTCAACTGCAAACGGACGGCACATTTCCTCGTCATGCAGTGCGTGATGGACCGCAACTGCAGCTCTGGCAGCAAAACCAAAGCACCTGTGATTGTCTTCTTGTTTTTGGCTCTCGAGCAGATATGTTTACTCAATCTGAACCGATGAACGATCAAATATTCAGCTATTTTAACCTGTTAACGGTCACCGCCCACGTGGCCAGTGTTGCATTCACACGGTATGTGTAATCGATAGCGACCGTGTGAATGCAACAACCACGCGGACATCATATGATGTCAATACACGTTAACAGGTTAAATACTGCACTTGAACAAAGGATTTAATTGAAATTTTTTACCAGGCAGTAATAAAGTTTTAGTTTAAGTAAATAGCTCCAAAGTGAGGCCTAAGGCTTTTAACTATTGAACTATCGAGGTTAAGTTTTTAACTAACTATTCAGTATTTGAGCTGTAGGCACACATTGTTTTTTGTACAATATGCATACGTATATTATATTGTGTGGATGTACAACCTTAGAAAACTTTTCCATTATTCAGGACTGTAACCGTTAGAGCAAAATTCGACGAACTAAAAAGTGTTAGTATGGCCGACCGCTCCTGGTTGTCCAAGCTGCATTTTTTGAATGATGCTTTTAGATTTTGATAATCTCTTAATTAAACTGTAAATTTAGAACAATAGTCTAATTTCTCAATTGTCTTATGCTTATAAATTTTTTTAATCTATTAATTAAACTGTAAATTTAGAACAATAGTCTAATTTCTCAAATTGTTACTTCCTCAGGAAATAGCGAGATCGAAGAAGAAATATCTTCGGAAATTTGTGTTTCTCAACATTCACTGATAAATATTCAATACTTGAAGAAATATTTCCATGCATAAATTGAAGAGAAACGAGTGATAATTGTATTAAAAGTATGTGCACTAATCAAAATGAAGCGAACGGGGTTCAACTCAACGAACAACAGTTTCTTATCGAAAATGATGAGATAAGCAGCAGAAACGCAGAAAACCTAAATTTTGAAATGGCTGCAAATGAAGTAGAAAATGAGCACCATGATTTGGAAGGGCCATCGAGTCCTGCAGCCTTGACACAACAGGTACCGGCTCACCAAGGTGTTATTGAGAGCTTCAAACATTTGAACCACGAAGAACAAATGCAAAGCGGTGAAGCTAACCCTGTTCACGATGATCAGTCTCAGGCTAAGAAATATCCAGCAAATAATGAGCTTATTTTTGTAAAACAGTGTGATAACTCCGTAGATTTATTCAGCGATACCAAGCAAATCAATTTAAAAGAAGATGGCAATGATAGCCATAGTGAATTAAGCTGTGAGGATGAACGGCATTGTTTCGAACATGGTGAAAGAGAAAGCGAATCATCAAATAAGGATATAAAATCTCAAAAAATTATTGCCAAACCGAATGTGGATACGAAAGGATTATATAACCATGAAAAAGAAAGAGGGGCAATGAAAGTTACGGGACAGGAAGTTCCGATTATGGACAATGAAGTAGAAGAAATACTGGTGGATGTCGAGGCAGAGCATGAAGTCATGACGTCTCAATTCATCGAAGACAGAGAGACGCCCACGCCGACGCTGCTCGATGAAGCTTCTTCGCACGACGTACATGAAGAGCGCACGAAGACAGACGAGACCGTGGAGAAACACGAGCCGACTTCTGACGTACAGTTAGATACTTTGACTGAAAATATTTGTAGAGTTGACATTAATGACCATGAACATAGTGATGAAAGTCGAAACATTGCTGAAGACTTCACAACATCGTCTAAAAATCTCTTACAACTTTATAATATCGAAAATCAAGAGAATTTAGAAAGTATCACACAACCAACCGATTTTAAGGTAACAAATTTAGTATCCAAAGATGAAATAACTATTGAAGGAAAAACTAGCACGAGGAAGAACGATGTCTTCATAGAAAAAAAGAATACGAATTTGAAAGAAGAAAGAACTAGCATTTTTTCAGAAGTGATTGAAAATAAGGCAGCTCAGTTAGGAAAAATTACTGACAGCGACGTTGTTCCCTCCAACGAGAGTGACGACATACTGCGGATGACTCTCTCAAGCTCAATTTCTCGATCTGAAAACTTGCAACCAAAGGCTATTATCAACAATGAAAGGGAGAATGGCAACAACAGAAATCTCTTGCCAGATAGAAATTCGGGCACGAGAGAGAACAAGCCGTTTGCGGATATGAATGAAGGATTTTTGTTGCTCACTTCTACTCTAATTAAGAACATTGCTAAAGAAACGAATTACTATACAGTAAATGAGCAGATCTTAAACTCCACTGTGTCACGCACGAGTCTTTGGAACGCTACTACAGAAGAACAAAGTAACCTGAAACGCAGATCGAACAGCATGGGTAACTGCAGACAGGAGCTCATTCTGTCTCCGGATCGCTTACCGGCTTTGGATTCACTTGCCGCTTCTAAGAATAATCAAACCAGAAGAACTTCAGAAAGTCTTTCTCACGATGCTGATGCGTCTAGCGTTTCTTCCTACAGATACTACAGATCCCGTCAAAACAGTAGCTTTCGACAAGACGGACCTTGCGCTGTGATGTTCCAGGACCTGGGCGTTGTAAACTCAGATGAAGAAACAAAAGAGTCTACAAGCTCAGGGGACTTCATAGAAAACAAAGCGAGGAATCTCAATGGTATGTCTCATTTTTGGCTGATGCACTCAATACTATCAATAAACGGAATGATAGTATTTTCACTGAAGAGTTTCGAAGATTTTGACTACAAAAAGTTAGCATTCACCGCAGTCCATGGAGTGGTAATCCTTTTCGCCACTGTTTATACGATGACTTTTTATGCAAAAGGTGAGCTACCATCATGGTTCGTAATTTATACCTTACCGTTCTTGGGTATGCATTTCTATGCTTTAGGTTTGCAGGTACATTCTATAAAAGAAAGGAACAGTTTTAAAACTTTTCTGCTATCGTTCAAACGCCTCGAGTTCGAAAGCAGCAAATATTACAGTATGGGTCCAGTTATATCGTTGGTGTATTCGCTATTGAATTTGGGACTCTTCTTCGTAGTAATGCCTGCAGAAGCCTATGGCATAACAGTTGCCTTGCTGCCTTCAATTTTCAATCCTGGAATGTACGACACGTACATGATCATGATTGCGAGAGCGCTCACCAATTCTTACAAGCTTGTGGAGGAAGATGCAAAGCGTACGAAACGGTGGACTGTGAAGCATTCACGAGTTTTCGAGCGCAAACTCAAGAATTTGTATCATACAATTGGATACTTCAATCAGGTAAATGCAATAATCCCTGTACGTTGTTTACAAAGTCTCATTCACGCTATTTTCGACCAGTCATACAATACGATATAAATATTATCGTACTTACTAATTTTTAGACTGCTGTACAAATACTTAAATGTGAATCTAGCTTGCAATTTTACTAATACTTTTTTAACTCCCATTTTTACAGACTTTTTCGAAGAATTTGTTGGCACGCCGAACGCTCTTTTTGTTTCAAATCCTAGCAAACACATACGTCATCACAGCCATCATCAACTTTGAGGACATGTGTCTACTGCTGTTTATTTGCAGCCTGATTCCTTGCATGGAGATTCTTACCCGGCTTTACATTTTGTGCAGCCACGGAGATCGACTTTTGGAGCAGGTAAATTTAATCTATCGGCGAAAAATGAATGAAAAAGTTCTCGACTTATCCGTCGAATTTTTACTCTAAGGTAAAAGTGCTTAAAAAAATTCACCATACTGTCAAAAAAATCCAGTGACATTAGGCTGGGAGTAGCTCTGACCGAAATATATTTGATATCCTGTAGCCTGAAATGATTTCAGGAGGAAAGGCAGAATTGCACTACATGCAGCCTTGGCTGGATCTCAACCTTGTTGTAGGTATAACCAAGATCGAATATTTTCGCACTTACTTTCGCTGCTTACCTGAGGACTAATCAATTTTCATTTCTATTGATCTAACTATCAATGTATCGTGATATTTATTATGTTGACCTGATAAATATATCATATAATACAACCTTAACACAGGCACTTATCTTGAAGGAAATTACAAAATAGTTTTAAAAACCATAACAGCGCAACTATTAGGGATTAGCATGGGAGATATAACCAGTAATAGTGTCTACCGTTGTAGAAAATTGCAATGATCGATAGGTTATTATCAAACGACTGTTTAGTTGTGAATTGGGATTATTCGAGGCCATTCAAAATAATGGGTAAATTGTTGGGAGTCAATTTCTCAATAGGTACGTTATGCTACGTTTGGTCCCTCGGGTTATCACTCAAATCAATAAACGAGGGCAATCCACTCAACCTAATGTTGGAGCAGAGTAAGTCTAACACTTTTGCAGGATAACTTAGGGTTCATTGTGAACTCATCCAGAGATGAACGAAAAGAAGTTTTTTGGCCTAATCCATGATAATCAAGCTCTGGTTACTAAACGTTAATTAAAGTAATAAGTACAAATATATAGTTGTTTGCTAAGACCTAGAAACCTAGCGTTAAGACCTTCTCCATTAGAAATAACAACATTTCTTATTATTTCTGCAGTACAATAGTGTACAGCACGCCCTGATGAGGATTTACTACTCCCTGGATGGAACTGAGATATCTAAAAGTGGAAGGACAGACTCACGCTCCGTTGACCGGGAAAAGCACGTCGAGAGAACCAGCGATCAGAGAAAAGCCTTCACTCCTCATTCGACGTTGACGAACGAAGCAACGATTGATGCTGACAATTTGCCTAGTTCGTTCGCAGCCAGCAATCTAATTGGAAAAGAAACACATGAACTGGGTGAATCTGCAAGGGAAAAGCGCTCGGAACAACAAGCTTGTCAGCAAGAGGGGCGGATAAACAAAGTTGATTTTAAAAACTGTTACGTCACTGGCGAAAAACAGTTCATCAATGAAAGCACAATGGAAGGCACGAACATAGACGGCAACTTCGCCTCAAAATTGAAGATTGATGAATGTTTGAAAAATGAGCGTACTTTTTCTGATCGATATCACGATCTTGTAAGTTCCAGAAATTATCAGGAACACTTGGACGACGACAAGGGTGCAGAAAAGTACTGGGAAATGTTGCACGCCAACATTTGTAACTTACCCATTGAGTGCTGCGAAACCAATTTGAAAGTGTCAGAGCATAAGAATTCAGTGCACATGGTCACAAATGGCTATATCAACACAGATGTGGAACGTGAAACTTCTAAATCAGCAAGCGCTACAAAACTGGAAAAACCACTAAGCCCAACAGATGTTGGGGAAGATCTAGACGATCATAACACACCCATATTAGGAACTGATGATGATGAGGATCTTGCATCTACCACGAAAATGGCGATGACAGAAACTAATAATGAACCTATTACACCAGAAAAAGCTTCTGCAATGGAGAAAGGCTTACTTACGTCCTGGTTGGAACTCAATGGTGTACAACTAAAGAAATTGGACATGGCACTACACTCGAACTTTGAAGAGTCCAATACAACTTTCAGTACTAGGTCTGTAAAAGCTGACATGCAGGATGATATTTCAAGAAAATCTAATGTTGAACTAAAACTCCAAACAACTGAGCATCAGCTTTTACACACGGCTCCAGAATTGAAAATCACAGGAAACATTTTTGACACCGGAAATCCTACAGCAGCTTCCCAAACTGAACTGAAAAATTTTGTGATACCGCAGATCATTATTTCAGATGTTGATTGTGCCCCAAGTTCTAATGAGAATGAGTCATCTCTGATGACGTTAGCTTTTACAAAAAGTGTTCAAGATTCTCTGATTTTTCCGACCAACCTATCCGTTCTCCAACCACCGCCGATATTGTGCCTCAACGATCATGGGGAAGATATAAAAGGCTCAACTGCTAAGTGCTCTTTGTCGAGAATTATTGTGAATGATAAGTGTCCACTTTCAAACGGTAATTTAAGGGATCCGTCCAGTGACCAATACGTCGAGGGTTTTGCAAAGTTAGAAAATAATCAAAATGACTTGCCAAAAGTGAATGAAACGCTGTTGCTACAGTCTTGGGACGATTCGAATACCGGCAAATTTAAAATTTTGACTCCCGATGCGACGCTGTTTCCTGATCAAGACCCGAAAGATAGTAACGATGCTTCTTCCTTAAAAAATGTTCAAGATGACGAAAAAAGCAGGAAGGATCCAAGCAACTCAAATGACCAAAAAGATGTCTCTCAAGATGCCGAATCAACAGTAGGTACCAAGTATGCCGTATATACCCAAGATGAAGATCCTGCGTGCGACATCAAGTTAAGCAGAAAGTTTCTTCATCCCGACGAAGCAAAGCAAAGGAAAATTTATGGAAGTGTGTGCGAATTCAATATTGATGAGCGAAAGAAGCAGAGGAACGCCTCTAAACGACGGCAGCGGAAGAAAAAAAGGATAACCGGGAAGCAGAGATTGGCCATGCTGCTCGACAGGCTGGAGTTCCGGCATGCTGAGATGAGGATACAAGGTGAAGGGAGGTGAGCTTTCAGTCTACTATGTCTACGCAATCGAGGTAGCAGTTTTCCTTAACTTTTAGTATATTTTTTCGCTTTATGAGCAATTAAGCATATGATTCTATTTGGAAAAAAAAATAATTGTGCATGAGAAATCTCGCACTCACAATTGGGTTAACTGCTCTTGTACGAACTGCTCTTGTTCGTGCGAGAATTACTTGAGGAAATTTTTATTATGTTAAATATACAATAATATTTTAACAAAAAATGTACATTTTTTAATCAAATACGTACATATATCCTTGATGATACTTCTTTACCAAATTATTCTATTAAACCCCTTTTGGCTTCAATGACTGCTTCTATGCGGGTCCAAAACCGTTAACAATCTGAAATTAAGCGGTCCTTGTTCATTCCGGACATCATCTGGACAATGGTGACCTTCAGTGTAGCCGTGGTACTACAAGGGTGCCGATTAGTTTTTCTTTCACCTACGCTCCACACGGAATAGTGCATAAGATTTAAATCTGGCGAATTTAGGGACCAAAATTAGAGGGTTACATGATCGTGAAAATTCTCTGATAACCAATCTTCGGATTCTATGGATTTGTGAGAAGTGCTGAGTCTTGCTGAGAGACGCATGGCCTTCCATTGGATACGTTACCTATCCAGAGCATGACAGTCGTTTTTAGAACATCAATGTATCCAGCACCATTAACCCTAAGACTCTTTGAAAAATATAAGGTGGTACGACATAACCCTCACTTCTCACAACTCCTAAAGCTATCGTAGTTGCAGTCAAAGCAACTTTGATTGGATGTCTTTTAATTTCTTGGGCTAACACTACAATTTAAATGGGTTATTTAAAATAAAATAAAAATGTTTTAAATTATTCGAGTGAGTAATGAACTGGAAACGACATATCCTCAAACAGCCCTCGTACCCTGTAATTCAACAATAATTTTCCTTTTAATGTCAAAATAGAACACTATTTAGCGCAAATGCGAGTATGTTGCAAGTTTCTGCGTAGAGTTTTATCAACCAGTCATGAAGAGGTGAGCTGTTTTACTTCACAATCTATGCAGTCAACAGTAACTGTGTGAATGCAAAACCACGGCATCCGCATAAGTTATCAGTGACCGTTAATAGATTACAAGGAAAGAAACGTTACTCAAACACAATGCAACACATGTATTTTTTTCGAATGCTCTATAATTAACGGAATGGCATTTAAGGGCAGGGTGGAATATGGGGCTTAACCCTTAACGTCTACATGGATTTCAAAGTCCCTTTCGTGAGAATGTTGCTAGGTTTTCGTATCAGGCTAAATGCCACCTTAATTAATGAACATGTACATGAAGCTGCAACGCTTTTTTCGTACTAAGCTAAATGCAACCTTATCGCAACAATAATTTGGTCAGTGAAGGGTTACACTTTCTTTCCTAAGGAAAGTACTCGTGAAAATTCACTAGGGCAGCCGGGAGTAGGCTCTTGGCCGACTGCACGTGACACGCTGCGCGTTAGTAGCAGTAGTAGTAGTAGTAGTAGTAGTACTAGTATTAGTAGTCGTAGTAGAAGAAGTAGTAGTAGTAGTAGTAGTATCAGTAGTAGTAGTAGTAGTAGCAGTAGAAGTAGTAAGCTTAGCAGCACTTCAGCAACTCGGACTATCTCATAACGAAAGAGAAGGGACCATTTAGTACAGACTTTGGATAATAGGGAATTTATGCACAAGGCGTGTCCTCGTACAGGATCCTCTACGCATAGAAACAGCAAGTTATGAAGGAAGAAGAAAAGATAAAGAACTATTTGCGAAGAAAGCATGGAAATGGAAAGAAACAAAGTGAATATGAAAGATAAATTTTCCGAAGGCATAGCTATTGCTGAGGTAACCTAACAGTGTCCCCTGGGGAGCGTAACGTGTCACCTACTACGCACAGAAGCCTCCCAAAATGGACAGAAAATGGGCATTTTCTTACGCTTTTGTCTTTATTCGGCCAGGCTGGGCAGCGAGTCGCTCGTGTCGTTGCTGAGCGTGACGATCACCTTCATCGCTGTCCTGCTCCAGATCCTGCCCGACAGACCCCTCGGCAGCAGCGCCATCCACGGTTCGTACGACGCCTGCTTCTACAACAAAGAATAGCCCCATGGTGGTCCCTTACACTGCATACATCTCTTGTAAACTGCGTGTGTGTATTAAAACGGCCGACAAACTCTGATGAGCTAATTGCTTGCTGATGAAATAGTGTAAAGCTTTCTGAACTGCTCGGAAATTTGTGTGACAGAGGAATTTTTTGTGTGAGTTCAGAAAACTTGTCTTTTTAATGAACTTTTAAGAGCTTTATGCTTGAATTGTAAAGCAAATACCGATTGAGTTCCTGAAACTTTGTATTATTATGTAATTATATCAGTCGAACTTTTCAATAAACATACGAAGAACTCGTGTACAACAAATGAAAGTTTTAAATTAAGTATATGGTCGAATAGGGAAGTGCTAAAAAAGTATATATAAGCGCTCGAAGGCACAATTTTGTCGAGCAATCGAAATGCAGATTCAAATCCACCTCGAAAGCTAAAGGTTTGAAACTCGATAAAGAAATTTTAGTAGGTAAATATTATTTACGGACTCATTCCTACATAAATTTTAGGGAAGCAGAATATATTCTCAACGTAACTCTCCTAATTCACTTTTTTGCTACCAAAATAAATTTCTAGACGCCCACAACCGTCCAGATAGAACTGCAAATTTGAAAGTTTCAATTTCTTTAGTGTTAGCTCGCTTGCCTGCTTGAATAGAATAGTTTTAGGGAGAGAAAATACTTATGTCATTAATTGTAGTCTATTCTTGAACAAAAAGATGGACACAATGTATACGTACAGTTACGCCCAAAATTATTCATACCCTTGTATCATTCTTGAATTTATTTGAATAAATTTTTCAATAGGTTACTTTTCATAGTAATGCTTATACCAAAAGTTTCTGAAGACTTCGGAAATTAAACTTAGAATGCGAGCGAATAAACTAAATTTTTTAAAGGAATAATGAACAATAAAAACGAATAAATCGTGTTCATATTTATTTCCCCTGTTCTGTTGAAGATGCTAGAGAAAGTTATAACAAATCAGTTTTCTACACACCTAGATGAATCAAACTTACAGCATGGAAATCAGTATGCGTACAGAAGAAAAGCAACTACCCAAAATGCTCTATCCAACATCACTAAAAAGATATACAGTAATGTTGACAAAAAGATTGAAACTCTCTGGCTGATCCTTGACCTCTCAAAAGCAGTCGACAGCGTTATACATAAACAGCTTTTGCGGAAGATCTGAAAACTAGCAGTAGAAACCCTATGGTTTGAGAACTATTCATCAAACAAATCCCATGCTGTTTTCTTTGAAAACTTATCATCGCCCTTTATTAGCAATGACTTTGGGGTCCCTCAAGGATCAATCCTCGGCCCACTTCCCTTTCTATTCTTATAAATGACTTCCCATCAATACCACCGAACACAAGAATTTGAATGTGTGTGGATAATGTCCAAATCGCAATAACAAGTAATCCACACAAAATACTGGAAACTAGAGCAATGGCTGAGAGCCTTTTAAATAGCATAAAATCATGGTACGACCAAAATTACTTCAAACTTAACACATAAAATTGCAATCTATCATTTTCGGCTATAAAGATGCAATAAAAAGCTACCTAAACTTACTCGGACTTTTGGGAACGAGGTAATCGAGCCTGTAGATAGAGTAAAAAATCTATGGGTGTGGTTGACCAAAACATGATTTTTAAAACCCACGTTCAAAAACCATGAAATATAATAAATGGACCCTTAATGTTCTTTCATCTGATGAAGAATGTGTTAGACGAAAAAAAAACAGATTATTAGCCATTCGATCTCGAGTATTATCACATTTCAACTACTGTAGTTTGGAGTGGAGAGATATGCCTGAATCTCTACAGAAAGAGTTTCATAAATGCATGAATTTAGCTATCAAAGTTGTTTGTAACGGTAATTTAAGAAATGTAATCATGTAACCCCTCTCCTCAAAAACTGAATTGGATCCCTAAAAAAAGAACCTTTATTTATTCCAACACGTTTTACCGTCGGGTTTTAAATGCCTTTCAACTACTGGTGTGGTGGGGGATGTGAGGTTGGTTTAAACTTCCTTTTCCAAAAGAAGTACTCCGTGGTCACGTGAAAAGCCTCACCTGAGCCGAGACTCGAACCCTTGTCCTTTCGGCTGTGCTGCTATCACGCTCACAACTACACCATGGAGCCCACCCTATCATTTTCGTACCCTATCACCATGGAGCCCTTATACAGCAAAGGTTTCTCATTCATGAAGCATGATCTGTTTTCTCCTCCTTATAACTCCCTCAGAGCAATGCAACAATTGTAACATTCCTGCCTCCCAACGCCGTAAATAAAAAACAGAATAGCAGAAATGATGCCATCTTTAGCTACCGGTTATCCGACTTAGGGCAAAAAACTCTGTCAATCTCAGGAGCCTCGCTATGGAATAATCTTCCCATGTACTTAAAAAATCTCCGGTCACCAAACGATTTCAAGGAAAAAGTGTCTCGTCATCCTGAGTCTCAGCAATAACGTACACGTATGCATATCAGTGTATATATGCGTGAATGTCTGTACGTGTTTCCAATCTTAGCCTCGAAATTTGCTTGAGCGTCATTTCCCTAAAATGTTTTCGCTGTGATCATGAATAGAGCTTATACCTGCCGGCTAAGACTGCTCTCTCAGAAAATGGGTTTAGTTTTCTTGTTCATCTTACATCGTGCAAGAGCTAACGGGTATTTAAAAGAAATGTTACAATACACCCCTATTTTAAAATATTTTGAAATATTGATATCTCAATGTTTCAATTTAGTGACAGAAATGTGTCTCGTCATTTCGCCTCCCAACGATAACGTACATATATATGTTTATACTTTCCAGTATTTTAAAATTCAAATTTGTGAAAGCTTTTAATTAAATATTCATTTATTCCTTTGTACTCTTCATGCTGTAGAATAGAATTTAGGTTGAAATAGGCCATCTTTGCGCTGTTATTTAATTTTAAGATGTATGCACAAAGATCGCACGTTGTTTTTTTGGTTAATGTTTAACTTTTTGTTCTTAGCATAGAATTAAGAATCCCTTTTCGAAGTTTCAACGCAACCTCCACGCGTAATTTTAAGGCTATAGTTTTACCTTAACGCTGTATAATTCAAAAGACCAACTCTCTTTCCCATTTTGTAGCGTATTCTTCAATTATAATTTATTCATGTATCAGGTATGTACAAAGAATCCCACGATGTTTTTAGTTCTTATTTAGCTAACGTGCAAATCCCTCCACGCCGTACGATAGGTCAGTGAATTAAGAATCGCAGCTAAGAAGTCTCAACCCCAATGGAGATAGCAATAGATCTGATGAAAAGATAGCTTACACTTCAGGACTCGTAGCGGATGATCCACGAAAATAATACCTTACGTTTACCAATTCCAACACGTTTCTCCGTTGGGTTTTTAATGCCTTATAACTACTGTGGCGTGAGGGATGCGATGTTCAAGTTTCTCTTTCCAAGGGAAGCACTCCGTGGTTACGTGAAAATAGGTGCTTGAGCTGGGAGTCGAACCCACCCTTCCCGGCTGGGAGGCTCTCACGTTAACATGATCGCTGGCACCATGAATGTTAGGCTTGTTGATTTAGTTTCGAAACTTTAACGTGGCTATATAACAGTTGAGCTGAAACTATCAAAATACCACTTGACGCACCATGTGGTTCAATTAGCGGTGAACGTGTTAACCACTGCGCCGTGGAGCCCCGTCTGTTATGAGTGCTGGGAATACCTTCTGTGTAGGTGCCATACCTTTATTGATATAGCGCACGGACACTTTGAAAGCTTATAGTAATTCGAATTATGTAGTTGAGTTCATGCACTCAAATAAACTTCAATCCCCTGCGACTCTGTGGACTGCCCCACCACGGTTAGATAGACCCTCCTCAGCTTTGAGATTCGACATCTCGAAAACGAATGTTTGGATTCTCATATATTTTAGAAAGTCGTGCTTTAGGGTCTTCTTATCCACTTTCGAAGTTCGTGCCACTGGTTTTCGAACCTCCAGTATTGTGGACTAGTTATACATTATGTTCTGCATTAGTGTATATGATTAAACGATCGTGTTGCCAAAGCTGAACTACGATGATCTTCGTGTCTATGAAAGGTATTTGTAGATACAGTAGTTCTCTGACCCTAAACATACTTCGATAATGGAACGAACTTTCTCCTTAAAAACCGTGGAATCAGATGCATTTTGACTGAAAATAAATTACCATTTGAAATTTGAATTCCAGTGCATAGAGTTCCAAAATTCCGGTGAACGTTAAATCTTGATTTTGATCGGCGCACATGTACGGCTTTACTTCGCTCATCGCGGCCGCTTCAAAATTTCCTCAGATTAGCGAGAAAAAAGGGGCATGAAAATGATTAACACAACGTCGGGACACGCAAGACGTACAAAAAAGTGTGACACTGACGTCGCTGAGACGATTTAAAAAGACAAGGAAAACGAGTCCAATAGCACTAACGAATAGCACCTGAACTGAATACAGGCACTGCTGATTTTGAAGCTGCCATTTCATTGGAAGTGGCCATCTGCTTAATCATACTGACTAGGACAGACATAATCAACTTCCCGAGGGCTCTTTGAATTTCCTTAGGAGAAGTTCAACAACCCAGGCTCAGGTCACGCTGCTGCCCTGTTTTTCAGTGTTGTCAGATTTAATTTCCCTTTTCCAAAAGAGAGCATCGACGAAGGTGAGTAAAACCAATTTACTGAGACAAATCACAGTCTGTACACAACAGCGAACAAAATCAAAAGTTTTGACAATTATCAGTACGTACAGAAAAGTTCAAAAACTTAAAACCCGTCACACATGTTTTCAAAAATCAATCATCCACACAGCTAGAAAACGTAGCAAGACACTAGCTGCACTTTAGAAATGATAAAATATTGGACCGACATTGCAAAACGAATGCGACCATCAGGAGGCAACGCGAAGTTAATATAGGCGAGTAACAACTAATTAGGCTTAAAATACCGCAGTCGACCAAAGGGCGTTTCAACACTCGCAATCAGATCCTCGAAGTACAGACGATGACGTGAGCCTAGATGAGATAACTGAAGGATATCTGTAGTATCGTTGTCCAATTTTGTAAGCGGGAGAGGAAGATAACTAGCAAGTACAATGCCTCCTTAAAAAATACTGAACTCACAACAGCTTCCTACAAGTATTGCTCATTGCGGAGTACGGAAATAGGGCTGTCAATTATGGTCTATGTAGGTATGGATGGCAATCATAGAGCAGATAGACAAGGATATCAATTATGGAGCCATAGACAGGGATATCAATTATGGAGCAGGTAGACAGCGATATCACTGGAGCAGGTAGACAGGGATATCAATTATGAAGCACGTAAGCAGGGAAATCAATTATGAAGCACGTAAGCAGGGAAATCAATTATGGAGCAGGTAGGCAGGGATATCAATTATGGAGCAGGTAGGTAGGGATATCAATTATGGAGCAGGTAGGCAGGGATATCAAT
>VOMN01104655.1:0-16077 GCA_014899125.1 Orchestia grillus | reverse complement strand
TCTGCTTCAATCTTTCTTTTAGTTGAAATCGCTAAACAATGTTTAATTTTGTCTAAACATATTTTATAGAACCTCACCTATTAACCTCACTTCTCCTTAACTTGACACAGTTTGCTGGCGGCGAAGAGCTGCTACTTCGGAGTAGGTGGCAGCGTGGCTTCCTTCCTCGACGCCGTCGAGCGCACAGGGCGCCTGCAGCACAGGAAATTATTCGAACATACCGCTGGTGAGAACCTAGTGTGTTATCTCATTTCAAATTTAGCCCTATAACGATCAGTGCTATGTACTCAATGACGTCGTTTTGTGAGGCTGCTGATGCTAGTTTTCAGTACAAAACTTCACACAGTCGTGTTGCTGATGTACGTAAGACTGAAGCTAGTTTTTTGCGTACGATGCTAAATGCAGACTACTTGCCACAGGATTAAACGATTGTTATAGGATTAAACTTTTCGTAAGTAACTTAGTGTATTTTAAAGGGATGATATTTTTGATTGGTAACTAACAAAAAGGTAACAGAGTATTTCCTCAGAGTACACTGTATGAATATTGAAATTAAAGAGAAAGTGAAGTGTGCTAGCTTTGGTGGGCGTGCTTATTGGACAGAGACATAGGATGTCGTGCGAGCTGTTGGAATCGTGTGCGGGTTTGGAAGCATGTGCGGATATTTTCAGTTGTTATTGATGCTCAGTTTTAGGTAGTGAGTTTGAGTTTACTAAAGGTAATTCTGTTACTGACAAACTCGATTACCTTTTGCCAATAATTTTGCCCTGGTAATTCAGTTGAAAAAATCAGTACACTCAGGAATGTACAGTTTGGAGTATCGGTAGGGTAAATAAAATAGATCTACTCGTTTGAGGGAAAAATGTGGCTTGTATTCGAAGAAAGATTGCAATATTAGACAGTTGATCTAAATTCGAGTAGTGAATGCGGACAATGATCACCACTTTATGACTGCAAAATACGCACGTCTCAGTTGCGGAATGATCGTTACAAACGTGTACTGGTGACAGGTGTGTGATGCCTTGAAGACGTGTTTGGTGAGTTCGAAGTAGTGAGTGTATGAAAGTGTTAGTGGCAATATGTGTAGACATACAGCCTAATGAGGGGAACTGAATTTTAGTGATTCTCACCAGTACACTAGGGACATTTCACCCTCTACTCCGAGTAGCTGTGCCACTACAGGAAACGTTCAATAGCTTCGCGGTAGAGACATAATCAGTACAATCAGGCATTGCACTGATGAGGTGATACACTGTGATGAAACGGTGAAGCGCTAATGTTGTTGTTCGACGGCATAGGACTTGGCAGCAACCCTAAACTGGACCACTCGACTCGTTCCTGTTACCATGTTTTATTCTATTACACTGGCCGCCCTACCAATAAGTCGAGTCATTTTTTATTTTGAATAGTTGGAATTACATTCATATATGGGAAGTGCATTGCTATTGAAATCTTTTCGAGTCTAGCGAGTTTACATTTTTTTAAATCAGTGTTTAGAGCTCGTTGAATTAACAGACCCCATTCGTTCACCTTCTCGATGCCTCATCTAGTCAATTTCAGAAGCTGGTGTCCGGTAAATTCAAGTCGAGAGTACGGCTCGTGACGCACAGGTAACAAATACTTATGAGCACAATTTCCGTCAGCTTGAGGTGATTTCGGTGTGTGGACCATCGTGTGAGATGTTTAGAACATGGTTTCAATTTGTGATAACGGATTTGACTTTGTAATCTGTCGGCCAAACCGGCCCGTAGCCGAAGTCGGACAAACACACCGGAACAACGCTGATGACAGCCAGGGATTAGTTTTGGACTCTCAGAGGCATTCGTGGGTGTACCAGACCCAGTGTCAGCGGTCAAATCTTATAATTCAGAGCGTTCTCTCCAAGGAGAGAGATCGAATCAGGCATACATTGCCTTAGATGAGTAGGTTTTTAATGTGCCCTTTGTTTTGTTCGAGTCTATTCTGTGCCCTCGCGGGAACGTATCTATGATAGGCTATGAAGGCGTGTTGTGAAAAATAGGTAGAAACGTTTGCACCGGCTGAAAAGTAGTAAACTCCAAACTTTTGCCTCCGAAACTTCGGTAAAAAATTGGATTTTGAGGTATGAGCAGTTGAATGCTTGAAATGACGAAATTTGAAAACAAAATTGTCCATAAATGATATATTTTTACATTTACTTTCCAAATTGTCACCACCCCCATAGATGCACATCGATTTTTGATGGCACATAAAAAGCCTCGTTTATTCAACATCCGTGGAATCGACGGAAGGTCTCGTGGCAAGAATTGTTGCGGCTTCTGCCGACATATTTGAAATGCCAGGCCTTTTCCACAATATCCGGCAGTCTTCAAGTTGGAGATATCACAAGCATATAGTTGTTTGTGGTGGAAACTTTGAACAATTCCTGTCAAGTGTATAAATAAATAATTTGGGGACGACTTTATTTTCAACTTTCCTCCTTTCAAATATTAAACAGTCAATATCTCAAAAGGAAAAATTTTGCGAAGCTCCATAAAGGCAAAAGTGTTTCGTTTGCCACTTACTGATAGGTGTGATATTTTGCACCTCCTTTTGCCTAACACCCTGTATATATATATAATGTAAAATGTTCATATGTTATGGGCAATGAGGACCATAGGGAGGCACTGTTGTTACTTCAGCAATAGATAACCCTTCGGGTCTTCATTCTTTCATCGTTCTCTTTACTTGTTTCGATTTTCACGCCTTCGTCGCTATCTCATTTTTGGCTTTTCTTCATCTTCAGCTTGCTGTTTCTACGCGCAAGGAATTCTGTGTGGGATCCCACATTAAGGCGTAGATTCTCCGTTTTTGTAAGCTTATACAAAATGGTCCCTACCTTTTACTCTTTGAGTCACATTTCATGTGAATAGGGGGATTTAACCAACGAATAATCTAATCTCATTCAAAAATTTATCGAACTCAACGAATGTTTGCACGAGACGTAAAATAACGAATACCTGCTGGAGTCGGTGCAGCTTTCATATTCCTGTTCCCCTATGTGGACATTGTATAACTCGTCTGTAATTCGCTAATTGTGCACTACAGTTTTACGTATCTTTAGAATCGTCTTATCCGATACGAGGAGGGTGACACTGATACTTTTTTCCTTTTGCAGGTGTACGCAGGGAAATTATCGAAATAAAATTACTGCCATAACTTTGATTTTCTTTTTCCGGAATATAGTTATCACAAAGCATCAACAGAAGAAATTAAAACTAGAAAATAGACATTTAAATGAATCTAACATAACAGAAAAAATAACATTATGAAGAAAATCCCTATGAGTTTCGTAAACTCAGTTTAGGTACAGAAATATTTGTACGACTGCTAAAATACTCCTAATGAACTGAAATTACAGGAACTTCCTATGGTTATAGTAGCTTAACTTAAATATTAACTAAAAGATAATACAGGCTCGTTATACGAGGTACTGCTATCTTTCATGAGAAGTTTAGTGCATTCTCATAGCTAAGCTGTAGGTATAGATTTATTACACTTGCATTCCCAATAAATGAAAGCCGTTGCAGCACGCGACACAATTTGTAGCCGTTTAGCGCACTTGCGCCTCTACGAGCTTCTTTCTGCGCAAGGCAACAGCCCTCGAGTTTATTCAGCGTTGAGGTGTGACGCTCTCATTAAATGAGCGGCAGCCATTAAATTCTGAGAAACGAATTACCCTGTTTTCTTACTTAACACGAGGGATGCCACTTATATAACAGAATTTGTTATTCCAACGAAGGCTTCTCAGCGCAAGTAGAAGTAGTAAACCGTTCATAACTGGCGCTTCAGGATGCTCTGCCCATCTCGCACCAAAAGCATGCATCTTTACGAAGCTCAAGAGTTGCAGAAGTTAAAAAATCAAAGCACATATAAATCTTCGTTTCCGCAATCTCAGTGCTAGAGCGCTGGACGTCTTGCAATTACGCATAGGTACATTACACACCCGGTTGTACTGCTAGCCCTCGGGGAAGACTTTTAGTATCTTTCAGTAACAGCGATGGTTGTGCAACAGTTCTAACATGACCATTTTTACTAAGCTACCAATCAACATGCACATACATAAAACAAATCACAGATAAAGAGTTCCGAGTATTCATTCAGTCATAGGATGATATGCAGTTTATGGTTGAAACCGAGAACAGAAAGTAAATAACTACACGCTTCCACGTGTGCGTCAAGTGGTATGATGCTACTTTCCCTTCAACTGCTAGCAAGACGTGTTTCACTACAAACATTAGCTCTTGGTTGTGACGCACGTGTGTGTCTTCGTTGATTATGCGTAGGCTACAAGTGCTTCTATTTACTTTGTAGAACCACAACAATAACAAAAATTGTAATTTAAAAGCTTAATAATAAAAACGATTATGATGACATGAAACTAACTTTCAAGGTAGCAGTGAATGTGTTAAGCTACTTAGCGGAACACGAGAAAATCTTGCAGCAGTTGCAAAAACAAGCGCGAGTAAACGAAATGAACTTTGAGATTAATGATCATTTAAAAAGATACTTTATAGCAAATTTAGGTGTATTAACATGGCATCGCTATTGGCTTAAACGTATTCCACCCGGCAACATCAGTTGCAAGCAACGCACAAAAGCGTGTTAAGAATGCAGTCACACGTGACTTGACGACTAGAACTGGACATAGTAGACGAAACTACTCGAGCTACGCTATACTAGGTACCACTTACGTGAGGTAGCAATACTGGAAGCATCAAGATTTTTAGCGATTGAATACAGAACTTGACTCGATTTTAGATAGGTAATTATTAAAAAATGAGAGCACGATCATTACCTCACGAGCAAAACAAAGGTTACACGTTCTAGACACACTCTTAGCACTTGAAATAACACGGCAGTTGGCGTAGCACTGCCGCAGGCCTGCGTGTTTCAATGAAGCTCGAGGCTGCTCTACCTCCAGTGCAGCCGTGGCAGATTTACACAGGTGGAGTGGCCAGGAAAAAAAATGGCTATATAACCTTTGCCCACTGACGACCTGGCTCTCCAATCCATTTTAAACTTATTTCACTAAACCAACACTACCGCGTGGTGAGGAATTCGCTGTACAACACTAAGTCAGAAGGACCGTCGCTATATTAGCGAAGAGCACAACTAGACTTCCAATACCAAGCGGATACAAATCTGGTGCCAGAGACTCTACCTTTTGGTATTTGCAGTGACGAGATGGAACAGGAAACCTTTCCCTACTATTAATCATCCTACGTCTATTCCACCCTAGCTCATAATCTGAACCTACCCCTGCTCAAAGTGCTCCTTGCGATTAAAACAATCAAATCTTGCGTATTCTACGATAAGCTATTTATCCTTCACGTAAATATCCTAAAAAGGAAGACATCCGTTCGACCGCTCCCTTTTTTCCAGAAAATAGGTATTGAACACGGCTTCATCCTTGTTTGCAGACTACTCCAAAAGCGATAACGCGACTGGCTGTGCTGTTGTCACGTCTACTGCCCGTACTGCATTCAGACTCGTAGCTCCTACTTCTGAATTTACCGCCGAATTAGGCGCCGATGTGTTTCATACTATTTCAAATTGGAACTAACTTGACAATTTTTTTGCGATTCAAAAAGGATTACATTTAACTCTTCAGCATTAGGAATATCTTTCTTCAGCATTATAACAACAATCGCCCATTAGTATTTTTGAGAGATTTTATTCGAGCTTCTGCAGGCGACAACGGATCAAAATTAATACAGGTGTGCTGGGTTCCTGAACACTTGGACACCACAAGACATGAAACAGCAGACCAAGCAGTGATACGTGTTGAATTTTTTGACGCCTGACCTCTTAGCAAAAGCGTGCCGAGACCACAACCAGTTGTGAACACTACTACCCAATTAATCCCTACGACATGGAGCAATTCTCTGGAGCGCTGGCAGCCCCGTTTATCCCTACAACTAACGCTGTAAAATCCAGAAGTCGTATCAAGTTGGGTCTCAGGGTGCAATTCGCTGGTACACCCAGCCGTCATCACCCACATGAGCGTCTTGAGAGAGCTGATCCGCCCCAGCAGGTCGGCGGAACACGATTCTGTCATGCAGTCTGTTGCTCTGACCTTGCCAGAACTCAACGGTGTGCGGCACCACCACAAAGCCGCCCCTGCAACGGAGGTAAAGTTTAAGTCGCACGTAAGGCGCTCATTGAAGTCATTAATGAATAATACAGAGGGTCCAAAAAATGTACTCACTGACGGTCATTGAAACAAAAAGACACATATTTACTAATCTCATCCGGAAGTAGAGTGATCAGGTGGCGCTCGGTGGCAATTTAAGGGCATGCTCGAATCTTTTGCTTCAAAATTATTAAATTATAAACAGGAGTACATTTTGGACCCCTCTGTATTAGCGTATACAATACGTGAAAATTCCTACAGATTCTAGCAACAAGAGCGGACACTGGCTCCCTGCTGTCTCACGTCAGGTGTTAACAGCACATATTATTGTACATCAAAGCTTTGGATGGCCAAACGGAGACAGTCAAATGCAGAAAAATGTTATCAATAGCTTACACGTGTCTCAATGCTTAACCCTTAATAATTTTATACGAGATCGGATATGGCTCTTTTAAGGTTAAAAAAATAGAGAACTCTAGTTTGACAACTAAAAACTCCAAGAGGACTTCGAGAACTATTCTCCCCCAGCTCGTATTAAGCGACTTATCAACCAGTTAATTTTTAGAGATGAAAAGAAGAAGATATTTCACACCTCCTAATTTTTAGAACAAACATTCCAACTTGCAGCAATAGTTTGCTCTAATGACCAAACGCCCAAGAAGCTAATATCTTCTCCAGCCTTGACACAACTCTCTGTGCTATTATAATTATGGAAATTATATTATTATACACATGTAATTTCATTTTATTATTGACAAGGCATTAGCTTCAAAATGACCGTTCTCTTTCCAAAAATACACCGTCAACCTTTGAAGCAAAGACAATATTTACCGTGACTACATCCATGCTCTTTGCGTCATGTAAACTCACAAACGAACAGAAGCAAATTCAAAACGGTAAAGTTTCCAGGATTACAAAAGGATTTGTGGCACATTAAATCTTCACGACAATTCGAATCGTTGGCTAGAAATTAGTTAAAACTATATTCTTCCTCTAGTGTCAGGTTCCCTAATGTACCATGGTTATCATCATACAGCTCTTCTTACACCACTAATTTATAGTGAGTTAATTCTTTTTGTATCTTTAGTTGATTTGGCTTTTCTGAGATGCAGTTGAGTTATGGCTAGTTGACTTTCCCTCTCGCCATTGAGAACTAAAATGAGTGTAGGTTGAACTTTGCCATTCGGCAACACAGATTTTAATTTGGTCACATAATTTAAACTAGCCGGAAGGCCGCCAGGACGCAGCTGCGCTGTGTGAGGGTATCACGGTGTTTTAGGGCGCTTTTATTCAAACACTACCTGCGGTCGGAAATTTTCCACATTCCGGAAAGCTTTAGATCCAGAAATTGCCAGATTTGGAAGGTTCAAGGTGTACTCAATAATTTGGAACACTTACCAATAATCAGGTTTGGGTACAGCAACCGCGGGGTCAGCATACTGCGCCTCCAACTCAGCCTCTTTCTTGGTGAGGACATCGCGGCCTGAGATCACCTGGGCACAAGGAACCGTCCCTCAGTTGAGCGGCTCTATACCTCCTTCTATGGCTAACATCATTTCCATTTGAGGGTAAAAAACTTAGCCCACACTCCAGGCTAATAGCCTGATCCAATAAGAATAGTTTTCTCAACAAATTTTTAAGCGAAGCTACTGTATAGCACTGGTTAAACTAACTAGAAATTACAGTATATTCCACAGTGAAGCCAGCACATTTTCAGCAAATTCAAAGTTATCCAAGACGTTCAATCACTAATACTACAACTCTTTAACGAAAGTTCCCCCTCCTCTGCCCCTGAGACCATTCTTATAAATTTCAAATATTTTACAACACTACTAAGTACTTGATCACGCATTACAAGAGTGTCCAGTAAATGTATCATATATCCAAGTAATTAATTCAACTACCAGCAGGAACTCGAATGCCACAGTCATATGGCGTTGTCCCCGAGCACCACCACGCAGCAAGCCACCCTCACCTGACTCTGGTGGCTGACATTGGCAGCCAGCTGGCTGCTGCGGGGCCGCGATTGGAAGTATGCAGTGGACTCTTCAGTACTGAGCCGCTGCACTTCGCCTTCCACACGCACCTGCAATGCCAAAACGCGAGATAAACCCTCATATTTGTCACAGGTTACCATAAAAATCAGCCCAAATTATCATAGTTTGACCTGCGATTTTATGATGATGCTTGCAGGTGTGCGCAAGATGTCTCTCGGTATGATCAGCCATTTTCATACTAGAGCTCTATTACACGGGACGAGTGCTGCATAACAGCCATATTTTAATCCCTGAATGTGCGCGACACTGCAACACTTTTGTTCAGAGATCATGCCGAGTAATGCTTCTTATGGAACTGGAGTCTTTCATATTGATTAAAATTATGAGGAAGAACCTGTTTTCCTTTAACTCTTGACTGTACGAATTATGGTAGCACTTTGCTCACGCATCGATGCAATAACTGAGGTATGACGGTTAAAAATAAAATGAACTGCTTTGAACGCGCTTCTTACGACACGGGTAAGGGTCTCCACTCAACAGTCATCACAAAACAAGCCTTTTCAGTATTATCCATTTATCGGAAGATTCAGTATGTGCTAGCTCTGGCACACAATACAGTTAAAGGATTAACATGGTGCATACCTGAGGCACAGCAGATTTGAACAATTCCTAAAAACCTTCAATTTACAAAAATGGCTTTGTGTTCTTGAAGAAAACGATATTCACACATTTATCGATTCCAGTGAGACTCACTTGCTCTAAAACTAAGTGTAGAATACACTTGCACAAAAATTATCGATGACTTCCTTGATTTTAAAAACACACCACTAAGAAATGCTGCGGACCCTAAGTTGGCTGGCAAAGATCTGGAGAAGGTTTATATAGTATCAAATTCTCTCGACTAGGCAAATATAAACTATCTTGACACAGATCTACTTATAGAGACAGAACCTAATTTAATCGCTTCTATTATATTAACTTACAGATCGCTTAAGCGGCTCCCAGTAGAAACAAAGGCTGGCACGGGGATTCTCCATCTGTAGCAGCACACAAATGATTGATAAGCAGAAATTTTTTTCTGAAAACCTGGAGCTTAACAATGCATGCATGTTAGTCAAGAGTTTCCGCAATGCCTAATTAAGAGCACCTTGTGAATGATGTAAAGAGTTAAAATCAGCGAAGTTTTACAGTAGATATATAAACGGCAGTGAAAAAGGCTCCTGATCCCACTAGCTGGGCACAGTAGGGGCCAAAGACGAGTCTGATCATGTACTCAAATGCTGCCAAAATGGCCTCCAAACTTACACTTAAAAACTATACTACATGTACCATCTAGATAACTATTTCATTGAAATATCAAATGGCATCTGCAAAATGCAATTATACAAAAAGAAGAACAGTAATATTTAGTTTCCCTCAAAATTGATTACACATGATAACTTAGCTAATATCTTTAACCATAAATGCACCAATCTACCTATTTTCTACTTTGTGATACTAGGCTGTCTTCTATTTATTTAAAGCTGAGAACTGAATATTAGAATATGAATTGAATGAGTACTACTCTACAATTCACTGAATAGAAAAAGTATCAACAATCCCAATAAACCAGACTGCAATATATTTTTAATTACTTTCACTCAACTTCTAAAACACTATTCTGCTTGTAGAGTATCACAAATTTTTTACCTTATAATGGGAACATAATTTAAAAAATACTATCAAGATTTCGAGAGCTCAGGGCCCTTTCACGTAAGAGCCTAATTATACAAGATAGTTGCTCACCACAACTGAACCACCGTGTTTTAAGCTGTATGTCGCACTATGAGAGCCTCAAGTCAGGCAACACCTTTTCACAATGGCAACTGACTGATCAATCGAAAATTACTAATATCCTTATATGGTTATTGTCATAAAATTTTCCCTTCATTTGCTACTTTGCCACAAAAAACAAGTGTCTCGATTCTCAATTTCTGACCAATACAAAGTAACCCAGTAGATGTTCATTAATGAAAGCTTCAAGGTACAAACCAATTCTCTGCCTTTACGGCTATCGTAATTTGTGTAGAACTTGAATCCTTCTTTGCCATAACTCTTCAGCAACACCATTCTTGCAGATGGAGCTCCATCTCTGCAAAAGATAATTCACATATGAGAAAATCAAACAAAATTCTAAATATGCATTGAATATACATTTGAAGATTTCATGAAGCATTACATTTTAAAAATATTTTTCCAACTGATTTTAACTCTCATGACAGCTTTTCAGAGAGAAAGCCAAAATATCGACATGTGCAATACAGATAACTTCTATAGTTGTTTTCTCTCATGGGTTCATTGTATTGCTGTATCAGTGGGTCATACCTCCTCCACTTCTCAATCATCTTATTTCTAAAGCAGTGAACCTATTCAGCTGCCACTTTAAATTTTTCCACTCCCAAAGCATGCAAAATGAAAGTTGTAATCCAACTTTCAAGCTGCATAGCTGATAAAATGAAGCACCCAAATAAAATTGATATTTTTTTGTTAATTAAACCCTGATGCTTAAATGGAGTAGTGAACAAACCATGTAAGTTATAGCATCAGATTGAAAGCTTTTGTAGATAGAAGCTCCTAATGACCACTTCACTACTTTTATATATCTGATTTTATAATGAATTAAATAAAACTTATGAAGTGAAAATTGACTCTGAAATTCAATGTCAGAATTTAATAATGTCAAGTCTTTCTACAGTGACCAATGTCTGTGAACTTTAGAGAATTGAGAAATAGGCAAGATTAGGTTTAAAAACAAAATGATCAGGAGACAGGCACATGTTGCACAGATCTATACATTAAAGTAGATATGCAACTTAGTTTACTTACTTGCTTGCAGTAGCCAAACACATTGCATTAGCCTCCAAGATGTGATCATTGGCACATGCATCTTCAAACCACACCTTGAACTGGCCAAATGGCTCCTTGCTTACAAGGTCACTCTCCAAAAATACTTCTTTTGATGTATTGTAGGGTTGTCTCATACCTGATGCAATGCAAAAAAAAATTATTATTCAAACACATGAATTGTACTTATACAAAGTATAAATTAAGGTATGTAAAGTTTTGAAACTAAGAGTTTAAAAAATCTGAACAATTTCTGTATCAACAGACTTTGTTGATCTGAGACCTAAACTTTACAGATTACTTGAGACAATTTTTAGTTTTTTGCAAATAATTTTTTGCTGTTTACAACTTTTTTGCCATGTTTAGAGTAATTTTATAGTTTTATGTAAGTGCTATTATATAATGTACAGAAATATTTTTAGCTAGAAACTTTATAGAAAAAATAATGAAGTAAAGGAAGCATACTGAATAGCCCCACTATTTAAGGCACTCAGTTCACTAGCAAAAACTTCAACACCATGCTTTGAAGTTATTTTTTGAGATAGTAAATACTCTCTGGTGTAGTTAGAGATCATGAAGTACAAAATTCATTGCTAAATTGATGAACAAGTTTTTTTTACCTTCTAGATTTTTTCAAGTTGCTGATATTGAAAAACATTAGTGTGCTGTTGAAATATGATTCTCTGCAGAGTAGAAGTGCATCAGATGCAGTGTGTTGCTCACAACTAATGAAAAAGATGTCTGAGTTGTAACTGCAATTCAAATGTGGCATTTCAATTGAAACATGATTTCATCTTGACTCAAATACAAACATATCTTCATTGAAATAGGGCTATATCTCAATCATAAACATTCAGCTCCTGCATTGGCATACAATGTCCACAACTGATGCAAATGCAGAAAAAAATTTCATACTTTTGCACCAATATAAAAGGCATATCATTGGATAACTTATTAAATTATCTCATCTTTTGTGGGAATTAGGACAAAATATTTGTAACTCAGATACATTGCAGTAAAATTCATCCAATACTTATACATCCCTCATCAAAAGGCAGGGCTTGTCATTGTGCAAATGCCTGTAAATACTAATCTCCTGAAACAATAATCAATTTAATTATTTTATAGACAATAAGCTCATATAATTATTAAGCATGTTTTTATCAAGTGTCTCAAGGTGCAGTTGCAATGTGTTCCAAACTAATCCAGCAAGGCAACCCAAATTCCCAAACTTGTATAAATGACCATTTTTTGTTTACAAAAAAATAGATAGTTTCTGATACTGAACAGCCAACTTCTATCTACATAAAATATCAAAATCTATGAACTTTGACCTTCCAGATTTTTTGTCTTAGACTTCGGCAGAACCAACTTCATTGTCTTGAGTTACTTCAGGTGTCATGAGTACCCTTGAACAGAGGTACAGAATACCTATCTCAAGTATATTACATAACATGAAAATATGATAACCTGCTATATACAAACTTGAAATTGAACTTGTCAAGAACTCCAACACAAGTATGAAAAAAAAATAATAAAAAAATTTCTACCAAGTTTTTAAACTGCCACTCTAAAATGTGAAATTATGATTCATTTTTCTACAGTATACCCATAATTCATTAATGTATGGTTACACTTTTATACACATCATGAATTTATGAAGATAATACCTAATAAGAACACTGACAACAGAAAGTAATGGCAATAGATATTTTGTTGATTACACATTGGCTCTACATTATTGCGCTGAAATAACATAATATAATGAAATGAATAAGAGACCTAAAACTAATTCATTTTCTAATTTTGAATTTTAGTACCTTCAGACTTTTATTAACATCATATACATAATCACATTTCTTCCATCAAATAGCCAATATTTTTCTTTAAAATTTTATATTGGATACAAATAACCTTCTATTGACTGGTTCCTAAAAAATAGCAAGATTATTTGAGAAATAAACTTTCTACATTAATGGGATAGCAAAGAAGTGACTTACCTCCAATGTCAATAGACATTTTTGCGTTAATTGTTGTGGGTAAAACAAGTTTTAGAAAAGACTTGCACTTTAACATATAAAATAAAATTTTAAGCTATACATACATTAAAATAATGTCAGTTTACACTTGACTGAGTTAAAACCTTTTTCAACAACTAATATTACAAAGAATATTTTATATCACAGTCTGCAAAAGAAATTTTCTTTACTTTCATGACATCATTTGATTAATTTCTATTTGAGAACCAGGAACCCTGCTTCAAAATTTTATTTTAAATGTAGCTTAATAAAAATTTTTTACTTCCGATGCAATATATAACTTGCTGATATCTTTTTGATAACAATATAGAGCCTTTTTTAGCCTTTTATTATTATAATTAGGGATTGTCTTTACACACAATGATATGAAGACAAATTCAAGATGAGTAAAAACTGAGCTCTTCATTACAATATGAGCCATTTTTAAGATTAAATAATTTCAATTACCACAGTTAGCAGCCACAGTAGCATGTTTGAGCCTTAAAGTTACAAAATTCCTCTCTATTTCAAACTTAAACTTGAAGAGGCTGACATCTACCAGTGCCTTCATTACAGCTTACAAATATTTTCTAGGAACACATACTCAAGAAATAAGTTAGTTTTTTAGAACCATTGCTGTAAACCAAATTTGTAAAAACTTTCTCAGTGTAACCACTTTGGTTCAAAGGTCATATCACACAAAAATAGACCAAGAAAGAGAATAACTAGGAAAGCTAGTACTTCATAAACAATATCCTTATTCTTGGGAGGCCAATGCACATTATGGGATCTTACCAAACACTATAACTGTTTTTATGAATGATTTTACCGAGAAACTGTTCATTGCATTGACTACAATTAAATTACACTCTTTGTAAACCTAGGTATGTGAAATAGCTCCCACCTTACCCTAACCATCTTCAGAACTTGTGGCACAACATTGAACTTCTTTATAGCCTATACTGCAAGTGAATTAAATTGATTGGTTAATGCCTAAATTAACAACATCAACACAGAAACAAAAACATGTTTATTATAAATGTAAACATATGTGGCATAGTTGTTTATGATAGTGATGATCTAAGAGCAAATTTTATTGGTCACAACGGTGCGACTATATTAATACAGGAAACGTTAACCCACCTAACTTCAACTAACCTACATTGGCTAGCATTTAAAAATAAAAAATAACTACTCCCAAAAAGCTAAGTGTAGTCAGAATTTCTGTGTTAGTGGTTCATTTGGATTTTCTACTACATTCAAAAACAAAATGTTCAACCTTTTCTCATCTCAGTGGACACAGTTGACATACACTAGTAACACTACTGTAAGTGGTTTTTAAGCAATCGTAAAGCACAAAACACGTAAGAGTAGACCGTGCGGCAAGATTAAAAGACTCAAGCATCTTTTCTCAAAGGACGCATTAAAAATCCAGAAATCACATGCCATGAATAGAACCTTTTTTTAAAGCCCCGTCCACACTATTACACTAGGGTTCTTTACTCGCTTTGCTGGTCATGTTTCCACTTTCCAGTTTCCACTATTCAAGAAAATGTTTGTCAGTTTATGATTAAGCGGGCTAACATGAAATGTTACGTAACAGCCCTAGAACGTAGATCTGTGCAACAGGTGCGTCCTTTCCCATAATTTTGCCTGATATGCGAGTAAATTTCAATGTCACTTATTCGTTTGCATTTCCATGCAATTTGTTCTATACAGTTAGCATCGTTTCATAGAATATCATGAGCTTAATCGTGCGCTACAAGCTCTTCTCTATATAGTTAATACCAGGCCGAGTTTTGAAAAGCTCCTAACCCCGGAATTGTTAAAAAGTCACGAGCCGAAAAGTTATGCAAAATTTGAAAGAGAGCTATTAACTTCAACCTAGTATGCCTTGCTTTCTACGTCACGTTTGCCAATATTGCCATTATAATTGCTCGGTCAACTTGAGATCAATCGCTTGCCGACTAAAATAATGTAAATTGTCGTCATTATCAGACAGATAAAATATCACTTAATTAAGTTGAATTAAAATCGTTTCCTGTGTAATCAGGTGGGGGCAGCATATTAAGTTTCAATTAAAGTACGAGTTTAAACGCAAAATAATGTGCACTCGGATCATTTAATTGACAATGGAACACTGTGACACACATATTCACTACTACCAATAAAGGATTTTTTAATTGGATTTGGTTCAGGCGTACGTTCGTTTAGGTTGGCTGGGATAAAGAAACCAGGTGGGCTTCTACACTTTACTTGTATATTTGCGTCGTGAAGATTTGGGTCTGACACCGAGTTAAGTGTTCTTCATGGTGCATGATGTTATAGCTGCTTCTTGTGCGTGTATTTATTTGGTGACTTAGACGTAGGAGAGAGTGCTTGAGCACGCCCGGGAGAACTTCGATGGAGGCTGGTAGAGGCAGTTAAAATAACGATGATACGAAAGGACTGAGTGCTGCTTCTACCACGGGGTTGATTTGAATGAATAACGGCTTCGGCCATCGGCAGCGTGCTTCTGCGGAAGAAACGGTTCTTCTAAATTTTTAACTCCGATTTGTTTTTAAAATAATCAAAAATATTTTTTTAATGAAATACTTTGAGCAAGCTTAAATTAATGTAGAGCGCTTTCCAAAAACAACGTTTGAATTTTTATCCTACTTTAATCGCGGATTGAATTTGAAAATTTGTAGAGTTACGTTTATGATCTTTTATCAGTCTCTTACTTCAAACTTGACTGGCTACGAATGTAATGCTACCGCATGCTGCAGGATTAAAGCCGTTACTTTTAAAAACTCATATTTGTGAGAGC
Source organism: Orchestia grillus (assembly GCA_014899125.1). Taxonomy (NCBI): domain Eukaryota; kingdom Metazoa; phylum Arthropoda; class Malacostraca; order Amphipoda; family Talitridae; genus Orchestia; species Orchestia grillus. Next base: position 216 of record VOMN01104655.1, on the reverse strand, counting down.
CAACACATCCATTTACTGCGCAGTAGTCCATTAAAAATAGTATCAAGTAATCATGTATCGTGTTGAGCACTTTGGATATTTATTCATTAGTTTGTTGACGATTGCGTCCGTCTATGTTGCTTACCATCCAGTTGGTGGCTCTCCGGGAATCAGAAACTACCTTAAAAGTATCAAGCCCCCAAGTTATCGCCAAATTGATCCCCCGCGCAACAACCT
>VOMN01104645.1:0-13877 GCA_014899125.1 Orchestia grillus | reverse complement strand
TTGTTAATAAATAAAAAATTTCTTCTTAAAAAGTTTTAATACTGCAACAAAAGCTAAGATGTAAGAAGTCCCAAATTTCAAATAAAATTCAAACAAAAGTGACATTACTGGTAGATATAGTTAGAATTTTAAACTAGCTCTTTATAAAATTGTTTCAGATCTAGATTCATAACCTTGTGACATATTCTTGCAATATGTAGGACAACAAAATCAATTTTTTATCCGATCAATTTATCATACTTATTTTTTTTCCTTGACAAGACCTTGGTCAACAAAGCTGAGAAGTGAGCGATATTGCTTCATTTTTTCATTCTTTCAGAGTCTACATAGAAGATTTTGAGGTTACCGACGTTATTTGCTTGATTGTAATTTAGCTTGTTGATTAATTCTTTGAGAATAAACAGCCTTTAATAGGCTTTTTCTTCTTTCAAGTTTCTATCCTTCTTCAATGCTAAGAAATTGAAGTTAATAGTTTTAGGCATTTACACATCCATTTCTTCTAAGCTTTNCCAGCAAGGTGAAGCTATTTTCTGGGTTTTAGAGATATACCTTAGCCTTGTACTTCTCCAAGAAACCCCCGAACCTGCAGAGATTATCCTAAAGTTTGCCGAAAATGAACTCACCGGGAGGTTTTATCTTCTTGTGGTATTCAGACAAATACTCAGTCATAAGCTGCTGGCAAACTGAGGCAAATTATAGATAATCAGCTCCGACATTGACAGTGATGATTTTCCGAACGGGCTAGTGCATGGCAATTTTGCTGGGGATACTCATAAAGGTGAATTCAGCCAGAACTCGCAGGTATTAGTACTCGACGTTAGAAATTATCAATTTGCGGTCAGACTGGAGCTCATTGGTTGATGCCAAAATCGTAAGCAGAAAAATGTGCTGGGTGATGGGGCATAAGCTGCCTCTGTTCAGACATGGGTACTGTTCATCTATTTCCGAATACCTAAATGTTACTGGGAAACCGAATTCCCAGCTAAAGAACCTGAGGTAATATTGGATAATGCTCTCAGCCTATTTTTTTGAATTCAGCACTTTTTCAATTTCCTCGTACCCTATTAATTAGTCGTCCATTTCTGTCAGATCTAGTGTCATAGAAGTACCTTTAGCGATCGTCTAAAACTCTTCTGTGTACTTCAAAAGAATGTTTTTGATAAGCTTTTTTATGATACCACCTTCCTTTTCGATGAATTGCTTTTATAGATAGTTCAGGTCGGGGTTCTTCCTCATCTTCAGTAGCATTCGTCGTCGGATTTAAGACATTGACACAGAAAAGTTCTCAGTAACGGGTAAAGGGATGTCTTAAACAGAATGCTCGACCCCAACGTAAGTCGATGTAAGTGCATTAAGTCTTTAGTAAAGTTAACTGATCGTCAGCTTTCTGTTGAGGTTGAGTGAATTAGAGGGAGCTAGTATGCTTTGAACTAGTATTTCTTTTGGATCAATTTGATCCTTTGGAACTTCTTTTTTGATGATCTGTTTCCGGTCACTATATTACTGTTACTATCCTTTATCTTCATCCCCATCTTAATGGCTATTCAATTTTTTGCCTGCATATCTGTCTTATGCATCTATTTCTTCTTTGCGAATTCTTTCCTTTAGCCTCTTCTCTCTTTATGCTTTTTAGAGAATCTTATCCTCCATTCTCTCCTTCTTAGACTTTTTAAGAGGCTCTTCGTTCTCCAAGTACTTTTCGGGCAATTAAATTTCTAAGAGCTCATAATCACGCTTTTTGTGCAGGAAGAAGCATTCAGACTCAGCCCTTAGATGTGCACACCCCGTTCCATATTGACACTTAGCCTCGTTGACATCCTGTAGCTTTGCGATCTTGAGAGTCCCCGCCTGCTATTTTTACGCAATGAACCGAGTTGCAGAAAGAGTGGAAATCTTTTCAATGAGACTACTTTGATTGGCTGGAATAATAGTGGCATTCTTTGTGCCCCTGAGATTGACTTTAGCTTTGTTCCTACTAAAAGAAAAGGTTTTTTTCATTGACTGAGAAAATAAGTATTTGTTTGGTTGAGTTTGTTGGTTTTATTATAATAAGTTTCTTGATAGATTGACAGATAGAAAAAATAGCAAAAACGTATCGATCAATTGCGGAAGTGCTTGTTATTTAGTTAATTCCAGCAACAGACTGGTAAAATGACCAGTATTCCATGAGTGCAAGTAACACGTTTAACAAACAAGGACTGTACAATTCTCAATCAAGCTTTGAATGGGATACGTATTTAGATCATTCTATTATGCATTAAATGCAAATACTTAAATGTATAATATGCACAGCTGGATTTAATTTTAATGCAAAACGGGCAAAATCTTAGATTTCGATGCTGGAATCATATGCCTCTTAAGAAAGATACAGTATTTATAAAAAATGAATTTAAAGATTAGTTAAGTAATAAAAATACAGATTTCATTCAGTTATTCCTTGTATTGAATGGGTCGTTTACTGGGTCAATTGCCCTCAATCGTATTCAGTTCGTCATCCCGCTTGTGTAAGATAGCCTCGCGCATACGATTGACATCTTTAGTTCCCTTGTGCTCACCTTGCTTGATGCTAACGTTGCTAGCTACTTTACGCCAACCCTCCAAGGAGGTGCCCTGCTTGATGCTGGTAACTAGTTTTTCTTAATCTTTGAGATTCTGCTGCTGACGGTCTGCCTTTTCCTGATCTCTCTGCTAGAAGAACTTCTCCAGATCGGCTCGGGCCTGCTCTTTGCGTTTCTGCTTGAGTCCATACTCCTCGTCCTAGTTTATATGCAACAAATACTGCTTTTTGTTTGAGTCGCTACTGAATACGTTCCTCTTCTTCGCGCATGAGTCTAGTGTTTTAGCTCTACTCGAAGGCATCCTCATGCGAGTACAAGTGAGAGGAGTGTGGCTGTGTTGATTAGTTATTTTACTGATCGTCTGAATTACTCAAAGAGTACTGCTGGGATAAGCCTCGAATTCCTAATCGTCCTGCTGAGGGTTCTGCATTTGAGGAGCCTCGTAGTTGGGGGCTACTGCAACCGTTTACCCCTCGTTGAAGAAATCTTCGTCCATCACAAGTTTAAATCTAAAATTATATAATTTGACGATCTGAGCGTGTATATTTATTCATGACTAAAATCTGACCTCCTAAAACTAACTTTTTTCTCCACTTTTGAGAGAAAAAAAAGTAAAGAATTCAAAGAAATTAAGTAATCATATGATGTTAACTCCTTTAGTATCAAATGTCTGCTCTTTGATCTTAATTAAATTCATTGAAAGAACTCATTGTCTACCTCTTTGAAATGTTCCTTTGATCTTTCTAGAGTCACTTTCTAGAATTCAAAATAGGCCTTCTCAAAATCGAGCTATGTGATAGTTGAAACATTTTCAAGGTCATCAGAACAAGGAGAATACTTAACCCAGTCTTTAATCCACAGTTGCCTCCTGTCTACTCCGTTGAGGAAGTCGTTGATGTCTTGTTGACAATAGGAGCTTCTGGTTCGAGGAAGCTGTCAACTCCCCAACTCACAAAAAATGGTATGGCGATGATCTAAATGAGTAAAGAATTCTTATACAATAAATGCGATCAAATAGAGAGCACTGAAGGGAGAGTGCCTAATGCGTTCCGAAGGATTCTTCCTTGGTTTTAGTTTCCCGACGCTGAAGTCGATGAAATCCTAAATCTTATTTCAAAATTACCTGATCTTTGCTGTCGGAGAAATTACCCAAAAAGAATCGCTTGATAGAGCTATGTCCATCCTTGAGAGCCCCCTTCCAAGTGCGCTTGCCTGTTTGGGTGAAGTCAGTCTTCATAGCAGGAGTTCCTGAGTACAGGATACTGAGCACATCCGCATTCTTTGTCCATTGATTCCGAAAGATTTCTTCAAGGTTATCTGGCAGCCTTTCAAAGGCTCCCATGCTACTCTTTGGCTTTGTGACGATACCTAGCTTTATCAACCAAGTGAGTAAATACTGCCTGCATATGACTGACTGCACCACATTAGTTCTATCTAAGCAGTCCATACAATTTGTGCGGAATACTCCTTTTTGAGCACTCTTCTTAGAGGCACGCTAACCTGAGTTCTTTACATACTCGAGTTGAAAGAAGCCATAGTTGTCAACTTCGTGCTAGACTTGGTCGAGCAAGATACTCAAGTTCTCGTATTTCATTTTACGGCACTCATGATGGAAGTCAAACCAGACGAGTTTGAAAGCGCTGTCATTGATGATTCTGTTCATTTTCTAGAAGTAATCACCGACTCGCTTCTGAGACCCTTTTTTGTCAATCAAGTTGATGAAGGTGCAGTTCTCAAAATCTGTTCTAATGTCTTCGTAGTTCTTGCGGGCCACCTCTGTGTTCAGACTGTCGTTGTTGTTGATACACACCTTTGGACTCCACTTCAAATCTGGGTCTTGTGTCCAAAGATAAGGCACTGATCCTCGCAACTGCACGCTAGAAAAGATGTTCTATTTTCCTCCACTTTCAGTCAAAAATACAAGCTAAGTCTCAGCAGTGTTTGCAGTATGACCGTCAAGGTCAGTACCCCGGGTGAGCCACCTTCGACCCTGTCTGCGTTTGTCCCTCCTAGAAACTAGTGCGATTTCACAAGCATTGTTGACTCCTGTATGAGTGAAGTTAATTGAAATGAAGCCAGATATGAAGCCGGTGATCCACTCATAGGCCTTGACTTTGATGAAGTCGTCGACCCAATCACTATTGTACATGTAGCTGAGGCGCTTGTTCTTCATCGAACAGTTGCCACCGATGAAGCTCTACAGAGAATTGGTCAGGTCGTACTCGTCAGAGAAGTAAAAGTACTTGGATGCAAAGATCTTGGTCAGTCCGTTGATATACACTTTATCACTAGGAGACTCCTGGTGCGCCAGGCAGAAAAACTCCATCTTTTGAGTCTGGAAAATTTTACGGTGGTAGATTTGCCCAATAACGGAGGCCTTGGTAACCACTACCAAATAGTTGTTAACCTCCATCTCGACGATACCGTACACTGCCTTGATTGGTACTTTCTAAGCTTACTAAATAAATTACCTTTATGAAGTTGTTCGAGGTGACTTTGGGCACCTTCTTGCATGCTTAATTGGAAAAGAGCCTACGTAATGGATACAATGTACAGCTCGAGGGTGTAGTCGCAGTTTTTATAGTCGAGCAGGATTCTATTCTGCTAGACAACCAAAAATTTATTGAATTATGTGAAGAAGTCGCTATCAACCATTTGCCAGTCTGTGATAGTGCGTATTTGATCTAAAATGTACAATTTATATCCTTTATAATTCAAACAAACTGCTATCAAAAGCAATGATTGACAAAAATTTATCTAACTATATTATCAGAATACTAATATATCTTTCTTTCCAAAATCTTTCATTTCATTATTTTAATGTATTTAGTTCACATATATTTACCAGTCTATCAATTTGTTAGCTTTGCTTTATTATAAAGTCAATGGAAATGAACTATTTAAAAATAATTGAACATCACATACAAGATTTTTTTTTCAAGTTTGAGCAATTACTTACTCATTCGTTTGTCCTTATTTAGCTTGTAATCAGATGAAATTCATCTTCGACTCAATCAAAATTGATTGGTTCACTCGTAAAGCTGATAGCAGCTGATCAAGGCAGACAAGAGTCCTCCCAGTCCACAGAACTTTTCATTGGCAGTGAACTTGAATAAATTTTCGAACACCTGTGAGCCTTGGCCTGCTGGGACAATGTCGCCGATCGTTTTGAGTAGGTTTAAGCCTAAGGATATCCGTTTATTCTCAGACACTAAGTACTATTTGCGTTTTTATTGGATCTAAGTCTCATTTGACGAAGACAAATAACTTCTAAAATTATTGCAAAAACATACCTTTTGAGATTCTCCACTTTCTTTTCATTCTGAATCATTTCCTTTATAATGCAGATCAGGTTGGTGAGCAAGGCCAGTAGCCAAAAGGTAGCCCCTGCTTTAGAGTAAGGCTTAGGATCCTTATCTATAACTTTAAGCTTGGACAAAATAGCCAGGTTGTCAAAGATCCAGTAGACTCCAAAGAAGGCTCTCACCATTATCGCGAGACCCAAGTCCATATGTAAGTTTGTGCATTTTTTAAGCATGTCATTTATTTTTTTGTACTCGTTCAATGTTTTAAACAGTCTGAAGAGCTTTCTGGAGTCTCGCATGGCACCTGAGGTTAGCTAAAATTCTTACCAAAGAGACTCTCAATCTTCTTGGCAGTTTTAAGATCTCCCTACTTCTCAAAGTGGAACTTAAGAAAGCGGCATGCATACTGGATCGCTTTGCAGAATTTGTCTCTGCCCTCTACGTGAACTAGTCGCTAAAAGAGTACATGTTTTTTCAATCCATTTGACTGTTCTATCTAGTGACATGTGTAGATCCGATAGTGGATAGAGGTTCTAGTCAGTGCAAAAGAGAGAAGATTAATGTTTGAAAAATATAAAGTTAATTGTCTACAAATGATGTCATTATATTTAGACTGTCCTTATTATAACTTACTCAATAATTGTTTGTCTACGCAACTATTAATACAGCATTTCAGACCAAGTACAAATAATAGCAAATTGTTATTATAAAATTTTAATCACAATCAACAACGACAAGAAGCCTTTGCACAAAGTCATTTACAAAAGTCAAAAATGGGTAAAAAATAACAAATCAAACACCAAAAAACACTAAACTAACAGCCTATATAGCCAGTCTAAGTTTAAGAGGAAGAGTCTAAGTCTGATCTAGCTCTTAGGGCCACCAACAAAGCCACCCACAAATATTTACCCTACTAAAAATACGTCATTAAGAAGACTAAGCTAATAAACAAGCGCAAGCATGAGGCCATAGAGTTTATCAAGCTGGATAAGTTTCAGGTTGCGAAGGCTGTATAATGTCTCAAGCAATTCGATGAATCTCACCAAAATGTCAAAAATCTATTTTCGGAGGATGGATTTATTTATTTAGAAATTGATGCAAGCCGAGTGCCTGAGAATTACTCAATCCGGCCTGTTCAGGTGACTCTGCCCTGCCCAATATACTCCTAACAATACAACTCGAGATTCACAATTTTCTCATGTGACCCTGAAAAAGAGTTCACTGACAAGTTGCAGAGTTTAGAAGTTCCCCTAATTGCTGAGGTTATTGGCTATGAGCGAGTAAAGAAGCATTTCAGAGAAAGTAAGGATAAGCTCAAGCTCTTGGCAGCCAATGATCTTTTCTTCTGTGACTGGAAACTATATAACCTTCTGAGACAGCCTTTGGGAAAATTATTTTATTAAAGAAAAAAGTTCCCCTTCCCGATCGACTGCTAGCAGATTCCCGAAGATGTCCAAAGCAAATTTGACACATATCAAGAGTACATCAACAATCTGGGCAATCATACCTATTTTATGATGGGAAATGGACCAGTATAGTAAATTCTTGTTTATAAATTTAGTACGATTAAAATCGGTAGAGTTTCAATGAGCGCTCCGGATCTTGTTAAAAATGTTATGAGGGGAGTATTCAGAGCATTGCCTCACATCCTGGGTTCAGAACTTAAGTCCAAGGACATCAGACAAATTTCGCTAAAGACTTTTAACAGTCCCAGCCTGCCCATTTATAACTTCCTTAATTAGGAATAGCTCGCATCATACAGAACAGTAGAAAAACAATTAGAATAATANGCAGGCTGGAGCACAGTGCAAAAATTATCATATTAGGCAATAAGAAAGGATCGATCATATCTCATCTATTTGTTATTTGTCAGTCGTTTGAGTTTTTATCAAAAGCAAGATAGATAGATCATTCCTTTGTAATCTTAGCAAATCTAGCAACAAAATCTGGATCTGACTAACCATATTTTTTATGCAATTGCTTATAGCTGAGGTTTGCTAATGAGGATCGGCTTTTAATTATGCTGAAAATCTGCTCTTTCAGCTGGTTTATTTGGCCTTCAGTTAAGATTTAATCTGTCTGGCCGTCATTGAGACTGATACCATCAGCTTAATTCAGAATACACTGACCTCGATGAATCTTGTTCTTCAGAGAGTTGGGAAGTCGCCTGCATCTTTGAGTAATCTCAACAACCGAATGGTCCTAATCAGAGACAAGCAAGTCAGCAGTAATCTGTCTCCATCCAATGGCCTATCCGTACTCTTTTTCCTCCGCATTACCCCCACTTGCTAAGTGAGTCAATTGCGCTCTCTATTATCCTTTACTATCTCTTTAAAGCTATTCAATACTGGCCTCAATCCTTCCAAGCCTTTGAGTGATCTGCAGTTCTAGCTCTAATACATCGTCCAAATAATCTAACTCTCTGTTTTTGAGTGCTGCCTACTGCGTCTGGTCCCAATCCTAAAGAAAGCTTTCGAGCACTCTCTGCAACTCCCTCTTGACAAGGGTTTTCTTTTACTGTATAAGATCCAGCATTTCGATATGTAGGTTCTGCTTGAACTACTGGATGAGATAGTGACTGTTCAGCAGCTGTGTCTGAATGTCAAGTAAGTACTCCCGAGCCTCGAAGCGGCACTGGTCGAAATAGCGCTTGCGAGATGTGCTTAGGGTGTTTTTAAGATGCTGAGGTGATCTTCTGTTGCTTTTGCTTACTCGGTTTGCATTACTGCGAAAATATTCTTACTATTATATCAGCCTATTTTGCTTTTATTCAAGCGTCACGAAACGCACTGGTATATGCTACATTTTGTACTGTCGCTACCGATGGCTCTTAAAAGAAGATGACGGAGATGGTATTGGCATCGGCTAATTGCTGCTCATTTGGATCAAATCAAAATGTTAAGCCTCGCGGTCTCTACCCTGGTAGAATTTACTGCTCTTACTGCCCCTGATAGAAGCATAGTTGCTGAGCAGCTGCTCATACTTCTCCTGCTGCTTTCTATACACCTGCTACTGCCGTTACTGCTGTTGAGGTTCCATCTCTTGTACACTGTCGCAATCGTGTTCATTCGGGTACTCTACTGATTTTTCTGCCTACTGCACTTGTTTACTCATTCCGGTTCCATCTGCCAAGGCTTTTCTGTCACCAGATTTGATTGTATCTAAAAATTCAGCACTTTTTTTGGTTTCGTTTTCAGAGTTATGAGCCTACTTTATATGTTCTGATATGCTGGCAAGACAATATAATGGCTCATTGCCCTGTTGCATGTCTCCAACCGGGCTACTGCTATTTTCTGCTTTTTACTTTTCCCCTTATTCTAACTTATCATCTATTTTGGGCAGTATTTTCAGATTCTGGCTCTGCTTGTGCTGGTCCTTTTTAAACAAGGAGTTAGAAGTTAAGTATCCTACAATATTATTGTATTTTCTAGTGTTCTTCGTTTGTCGGTTCGGAGTTTTTACTTGTTTCGGTGATTTTCTGGTCGAAGTGTTCTGTGTGAAGGGATGTGTGACTTGTTGTTCTTTTGAAGAGTTTGAACAGGGAGACTGGGGTAAGGGTTGATCAGGTAGGTTATTAACCATTGGTGATTCTGATTACATGAGTCGTATGTAAGGAGACTGTTCGTTCAAAGATTCCTGATTTATCTGTTGAGTTGNGAGTTGTTTTTATTAATATAATAAAAACTAAGCAAGTAAGTTTAGTAATTTAGATTTTTCGTTTTTATTAAACTAAACTAAAAAAGCAAAATTATATTTTTTATTAAAGCTTTACTTAAAATTGATATTTCTTTTCATAATAATAATAATCAAATAATATGCTGTCAAATATCATTAAGTTTGTGCCTAAATTCAGATTCGCTCAATCAACGCCCATCAAAGCGAGTGAGAGCGGCTCAGCGGCATCCAACCTGACATACTACAAAGAAGGACAGCTTGTCAACCGTTCGCAGTTGGTTCTCAAAAAGCAGTAGGACGTTTCCGCATATGTCATCAAAACTGTGCAGAACTATTTCCGAACAACCTACAAAAACGGTACGTTTGCATTGACTTAGGTGTAACTGCGGAAAGCAACCTGGCGGATCATGGACTGGACTCATTGGACGCAATCGAGTTGGCAATGCAGCTTGAATAGGACTTAGGATATGTGATTTCGGCAGAGACCCTGAGTCAGTTCAGCAAAGTTCAGCATTACATAAATTACATTGAGCAAGTCGAAGCTTTCAAAAAGTAGAACAACGGTAAAGCACCATNAACTGATCAAATTAAAATATTAATATGACTATGACTAAGAAATGGATACCTTTATTCTTCTGTTGATCTGATTCTTACTTATCCTTGTCTAAGAGATTTCAAGAATATTGGGATTTCATTGTGTTATGTTGATCATTTTTTGAAATATTCATGCTCAAAGGCACTTTCTGGGTCAAGTCTCTAGCTGGGATCATAGGCTAGTAACTGCCCAATGAACTTCTTCGCAGCCTCAGACACTTTGCTCTTTTTCGGAGTCTCAGAAGGAAACTCGACACTTTTTGCATCCAAAATTATTCCTTAATCAAAAATTCTTTGCTGCGACTTGCCATGTCCGAACGGTCTGCGTCCATAGAGCAGCTAAAAAAATATGATCCCAGTCGACCAGACGTCAACTTTGGGACTGATTTCGGGAGGAATGTGGTGAGGGTGTTCGCGGAAGGTCTCAGGAGGCAAATAATAGTATGTGCCTATTCCCTGCGAAGTCAGTTAGATACGGGACTATTCACCCGACATAGGCTTGCATAGGCCAAAGTCGAGTACCTTTACCATACCGTTGTGGAAAAGAATGTTGGAAGGTTTCAGATCGTAGTGAATGACTTTCTACTAGAGTGAAGATAGATAGCTCAATGCTGACAGTATCTGCCAGATAATCTGCTTAGCTTCCTTTTATTCCAGACTCTTATTGCGCAGCAGATATTTAGACAGTTCCGGACCACTGCAATACTCCAATGAGAAGGTCACTCGCTTACTGTTGCACTCCAGTAATCGATGAAACTTGCTAATGTGCGGGTGCTTCAGCTTTTTCATAATTTCAGCTTCCCTAGTTACATGTCGCAGAAAGTCCTCTTGATGCTCAGGATCTTCCTTGAAAGTGTTTATTTTTAGGGCCACAACCTCATTCTACTGCAAGTTGTACGCCTTATATACTTCTCCGAAGCCGCCAGTTCCCAATAACTCCAGAGGCTGGTACTCTTAAAATATGATGGGCCACCCCTTCAAGGCGTATTCGCAGGTGCTTTACTTTTAGGCCAGCTTTAGGGTCTCCTTATAGTCCGAGATCAGACTCTAACAGTTGAGTAGTTCCTTCTGAAGTCTAGTGAGTTCCTATAAAAAGTTAGCTATGTAAGAAATACCCGTCCCAGATGTTCGCTTCGCAAAATAGCTCTCTACTTCTTTTCGTAATTCTTGCTTTTCTTGTCCTATTCATGATCCTTCATAAGCCTAAGCTTCTCTGAAATCTTCTATTTCAGTGCTATAAGCATAGAGCCATCCACAAAAGTTTTATAATGATCCTTAAAATAGCCANATTGACTGTGCAATAGAATTTTTGGACTTTTTTACGTACTATTTATTGGATCGGTAGAGTTAGCCATAGCGATGCTCTTCATAGTCTTTGTTCTTCCTCATTCGCTAGATTTATAGGTCTTTTTGGCGCATGCGCTCCTAAAGCTATTTCAAACGGTGTTCGTTGATGTCGCTGAACATGCTCGAGAGTTGCTGATTGGCCGTACCATCTTTTCCTTGATCACCATATGAAGTAGTGTTGCTCATATTGTTCAGAAAACTGGTGATCTTAGGCTGTGCCTTTTCTTCTTCTAATTTAAAGTCAAAGCAAAAGTACTTTTGTGGGTGCTAGCTGCCATTTTTTTCAGAAAGTTTTTAGTGTTCAGGCTTTCTTCTGTTATTAACTTTCGCCTAATTTTATTATTATCTTATTATGTGGCCTCAAGTGTGCGAGTCTACTNTTGTTAACTTTCGCCTAAGTTTGTTATTATCTTATTATGTGGCCTCAAGTGTGCGAGTCTACTCAGCAGCTGTCAGCTCGGCCATGGCAAGCTTTCGAATATAATTGAATAAAAGAAGTGAAAATTTATTTATAATTTAGCTTGTTTGACTGTTTGAGTATTTGAGCCAATTTAAAAAAACTAACAAAGAAAGCAACAATTTATCAACCAGTTAGCAGAGTAGTATTTTTAATTTAATTTAAAAAAGTGCTTTACATTTGCAAACATTTTAACTCAGCGAAAATAGTCTAAATCCAAAACTAAAAAACTACAAACAAATATGACCTCTTCTTTCTGATCATCATCAATCAGTTGATCATTTCCACTATCTGTTTTATGCCCGTGATGATGCCAATAATATCATCCATCAGCTCGTTGCGATAGACCGCTTCAATCTTTAATTTGCCCTTGCACTGGCTGCATTCTTTAGCATATCCCTTCTTGCACCCCAGGCAGAAGTTATGTCCACATGGGATGATCGTCACGGGCTACTTAAGTTAGTGCCCATATGGGCATTGGATTTGGGGTAGCATCGTGTTGTACAGCTTCGACAACTGGTTACCCTTGCTTTTCAGTGAGGTGAACCGCTGTTAGGCTAATAAAAGCTTTTAGTTTTCCTATTTGACTTATCGGGCTGTAAGTTAGAATTGTTGACACTTTTGTTGACACTTTTAGAGGCGAGTGCTCTGGGAATTCAGCTATGCAACTTTTTCGTTGTATTTAGTGATAAGCTAGCTATTTTAAGATTTTAGTTGATTCAGTTGACTTTGAGTTCGACTTTACTCTGATTCATGATTTTTCAGTGCAGACAAGTTGTACTGACGCTAATTTTATAACTCTGCTAGTTTTTTTGTAATCTATGCCAGTCTGATCTATGCAGCTTGCTAGTTTTTCTCAGATGATGACTTCGCCTTTTTTAAAGCGCTTAGCTCCACATTAAGTCGTTCAATTTACCTACTCATATTCGATCGTTGCGTGATATCTTTGTCTTTTTACAGTGAAAACTCATGTACTGTCGACTTGTAGCTATTAATTGCAGAGTCTTTGGCACTCAGCTATGCGTTCAACTTTTATATGATAGCCTTTAATGTATCTATTTGAGAGGCCTTTTCTCGTATAGCATGGTATTCAACCTATTTTTCATCAATTTTAGCCTTTAAACTGTGTGCAGAATCCTCAAAGTCTACTATACGTTTCCTCAAGATAGCAATGGTCTTAGCGTATTCTTCATTCTTAGCACTGGCAGCCCTTCCAACCTCAACCTCCTTCTCCAGGACTTCCTTGGCTTTGATGAGTTCGTCGACTCTAAATAGAGGAAAAGTTACTTAAGTGACTTGCCCCTGAGCAGCTTATTAGTGCGTTCAATTTCCTCCTTGAGTAGCTTGTTTTTGCGTTCCTAGAGCAGCGTGCGTTCCTTCTATTTAGCCATCTGCTCCTTGACGCGCAGAAACTCGTTTGTTAGCTCTGAGATAATTGCGTTGTTTTTCTCGATTTAGCTCTGGTGTGCCTCCAGCTTCTCGTCAATGTTCTTGATTTTCTCGTTTTTGCTCTAAAATTGTTATATCATTTACTTCAGTATTCATGAATTTGTTGGAGTTGATCTGCTGCGTTGAGCCGATTTTTTGCATTTCCTTCACACTAGATAAGACGTCCTTAGAGCTAGACAGCAGTGAACTGTTGCGCTTCATGTTACGGATGTCTTTGAGCAAGCCTCCTGCGTTGTTTCGGTTCATTTGTGATTAAATTGTGACTGAATGTGTGTTCTAGTCAAACTTTTAGTTGGTTTGTTCTGAAAGAGTTTATTATTGATTTTATTTCCAAATTCTATTTTCGCAGCAGTATAAGTTATTATTAACTAAAATCACACATCTACGGAATCATTTTCTTATTTTCAAAATAATTAATTTCAGTAGAAATAGCTCGATAGACTCATTTAGAATAAAAGTTAGATTTATAAAATCAATTTACATAAATTTAAA
>VOMN01104640.1:0-48105 GCA_014899125.1 Orchestia grillus | reverse complement strand
CACGTATTTGTAAAATCTGAGCCGTTGATCTAGCAATGCCATCCCGGTAGTTCGCCAACTACTATTAATGCAGCTGCCAGCTACGGCCGGCTACTTTTCATGCTAAATTAACTAATCCTTAATTGAAATAAGTTCATAGGACAATACTAAGCGATAATAAAATGAAAAAATTACTAAAATATTCGTTTCCTGTCAGATCAACAATTCATTTGAACAATATTTACATGAGCCAGCGAGTTTTCGTTGTGTCTACGAAAGTTTGTGTTCGTGTTTTCCAACCGAATGGCAATCACAAACACACCGAAATCTGGGAGCCCACGCTGTGTTTTCGTGTTCGCGGAGAGTTAACGAACACCAAATTCGCTCCAAAGATTGACAGTGTGGACGGGGCTTTAGTGAGAACACAACATTTCAGCACGCAACACGCTGTGACACAACCGGTAATGGGCAACCGATAACACGCAGTAACACAGCGGTACAGTGCATCACACAACACGCAGTAACACAGCCTGTACAGTGCAGCACACAACACGCAGTAAAACAGCCTGTACAGTACAGCACACAAAACGCAGTAACACAGCCTGTACAGTGTAGCACACAACATGCAGTAACACAGCCTGTACAGTGCAGCACACAACACGCAGTAACAGCCTGTACAGTGCAGAAGACAACATGCAATAACAGCTTGTACAGTGCAGCACACAATACGTAGTAACACAGTCTGTACGATGCAGAACACAACACGCAGTAACACAGCCTGTACAGTGCAGAACACATCACGCAGTAACACAGCCCGTACAGTGCAGCACACAACACGCAGTAACAGCCTGTACAGTGCAGCACACAACACGCAGTAACACAGCCGTGTTACAGAGAGCATGGAGGTGGCCCAGCACAGCCGGCCAGAGCAGCCTCGTTCCGCCAGTCTCGGCCACGTGACCGCCGACCTCCGTCACCCCGGCCTGGATGCCATCCGCTTCGCCTCCTACAGGACCGCCGCCAAGCTCAGATACGTGCAGAAGCGCACCAACAGTGAGTGCTCGTGCTGGACCAAGTAGGGCTCCGGGGCTGCTGATCTAGCTGGTTCTCATGCTCTCGACTAGATGGTTATGTAACCCAACTGTCTTGTGAGTTCCATAAATTGCCTGAAGAATTGTCTGTTGTAGTGGTCTATCGTGCTGGTTAAAGTGATCTAAATGTCTAACTTACCCTAGTAGTTCATCTGGTCTAGCGAAATAGATTACTCTAGTGAGTATAGTCTAGTGATGTAACTGGTTTAGGGATTTACCTAGTCTAATGGGTTAATTCAACTACTGTACTAAGTGTTCCCGTGACCAACAAACTGGTCTAATGCCACAGTTGGTCTAGGGAACTCGCTGAGCTAAAGTTGTGAGGTACTGACCTAATGGGTTCAATGATTCAGCTACTGCGATGGTCAAATTGGTTCAGCAATTTCGATAAGTTGAATACTTTACCGCATCGACTGATCTGATGTATATCGCAGCCCAGTGACTAATAGAGTGGCCTTATAAGATTTGCCATTTCTAAAAAAAATTAAACATACAGGGGAATTTTAAATGTAGGGCTTAAAAGAATACTAAGTAGCTTCTATATCATAGAATGAATTTCAAAAACAAAGTATTTATAAAATCCTGAAAAATTCTAGTTTTATTATAAATACTTCTAACCTGGATACCCAGTCTGGCATTAAAGACTCGTGCCATCCATTCGACTGCTGCGAATACGAGCATTCTGCGTGAGAATTTCCGGGAAATTAGTCTCGAGATTTGGTCATGTTGAATGGCCAGCTAGGTCTCCTGACCTATCACCATTTGATTTTTTCCTTTAGGATACCTAAAAGGAAGAGTTTAGCGTGGAAAAACAACAAATCTACACCAGCTCAAGGCATTCATCGAGGAAGAAATCCAGCGAGTAGAACCTGGTCTCACCAGCGCAGTTATGAGGAGCCTGCTTAATCGTGAACATTTTTATCTTCATTCAGGGGGCGGCACATCAAAAATATTATAATAAAAAAGTAATCAGAATAAAACTAGTATTTTTCAGGATTTCATAAGCACTTTGTTTTTATCCATTCAATAATATAGAAGTTACTAAATATTCTTTTAGGCTCCATATTTAAAAATCCCCCTGTACATATACAAGAGAAGCAAAATTGTGTAAGATTTGAAGATTATTGTCGTTGTATGAAATTTTAATTTACGTTATGAGTAAATGATACAACATTACCGAGGCGAATTCGTGTTATTTTACCGGTGGAGTTCAATGATTAACTATATCTGTAGATACGTACTTGATTCTTGAGCAATATTTGTTTTCATTCGTCGAAAGCATCAGTCATCTTAATATAAATCATTACCTTTAGATACTTCTAGATGTAAAATTCAAGAGGATATAGATCCGGAAACGCAGGGACTACAGCACGCCACAATAACTCGAAATTAATCCATGCGGAAAAATATCTTTCATGATATTGTTCGATTTCCTTACCTTGTGAATTAAAGCTCCAGCTTGTTGAAATCAGATCCCCTACACGTTTATGCCTCCAGCTCGAGCAGCAAATGAGTTTTTACTGTCATTCTACAATGAGTTCCAAGCATGAGTTGCCGAATTTCGAACACTATCTACATCTTCACCAAAAGTACCATTGCTTTTTGAACATTTAATTCGGTCGAACCCGTCTCTCAGAATTTTGTTGTCAGGGCTCCTGAGTAATTTCAATCAGAACTTCTTGTATAAAAAAGTATTTCTCTCAGTAGTTTACCTCATAATACAAGCTATTAAATTCATTATGCATGATGGACCATAAGAAGGTAAATTCAATTTTAAATTTTTTGACTTTAGAGTAGATTTTATATTTATATCATTCATGTTTGCATTGTGAACAAAAAATTGTATTCTATTATCGTGCTAAGGGACATAAAAATTGTTTTAATTTATGTTTCTCAATGTTACGATGATTGATGGTGACAAAAAGTTGAGTGCCCAAAACCGTTTTTAGAGTGTCAAAAATTGGGCAAACTTTCAAAGTTATTGTGATATAATTTTGAAAAAAGTTAATCCAGTATGGTGACGTAAAAAATATAAATGGTAACGTAAGAATTCACTTCGGTGACATAGAAACAGAAAGGAATAATTTTACTTGATGCTGCTGCCATCTTTTCGGACACCATGAACAACTTACCGAAAAAGGTCGGAAAATACCTACCCGAAATGGTGGTTTTGTACGATTACGATTTACGAAATGTGCTTTAATATTTGGAAGCCTAAAAGTTAAAATTGTTCGCGTTACTTGCAGTGCACCTTGTGGATATCTGGAACATCATCGAAGCCTTCAGAGAAAACGCCCTCAATACCCTCGACCCCTACACTGACGTCAAGGTATTGCTTTACCTATTTGATTTGTGTTTAATCTAGCATTTATCAATATGTGTGATAAATATGTTCATTTTTTAACTTCTCATTCTGAAGATATGATGAAAGTAATCTACTGAAGGTACTCTACTGAAGGTACGCTACTGAAGGTACTCTACTGATAAGGGTAGCCGTGCTCACCATAAAGCAAGAACGGTGCTTACGTATTATCGGGAGGACCTTTAAAAAAAACGGAATTACCTAACCTAACCTAACCTAACCATTACATTTGTAATTCCGGAGGCCAGAACGTCGCAATTGCTTCCAAAAGTGACTCAAAGACATCAGTACAGGCAACATGCTTCCGCCACATGAATTCGGCCAAATACGACTCCAAATGGTGACGTGCAGTGCGAGCCAAAGTAGAGCTTCATTTTGTGATTGTTCGGACAGATTCGTTCAGCCGGCAAGATACTTTTCTCCTGAAGGAACACAACAGCCTCTTCCTCAGTGCGCGGTAAATCAAAGATCTTCATACTAACCAACAAACCCTGTGAAAAAAAAGAAAAAGTAAAAATCAAAAGTCCTCCCGATAATACGTAAGGACCGCAAGAACTTTGTCCTGATCCAGCGCAGCGCACTTCACGAGTGATCGGAAGCAGAGTGTCACGACATCCTTTGGGTGTCATTAATTGTTAGCGAAATTCATCTAGATTTTTAAATTTCTAATGATATTCACAAAATAAATGTATTTTGAGACACACTGAAACAAATTAAGTTATATTTTACAAAATCAAGTAATCTAAATGTCATAAATAATCTTTCAGGCTTGTTAGTATTTGAAGAACATTCGGGGCATTGCTTCGTGAGTTTAGAATTGGGAACTCGACATAAGAAACAACTCAAAATATATACTCGGAATAGAAAATATACTTGCCTCAAAAAGCTTGCTGGAGTATGCATGTAAAATTTAGAAGTAGAGGTCCCAGCTTCGAAGATATAAACCGTACATGCTGTTCAGCTGAGTTTCATGGTGAGCGCCTTGTGTCATCTCTGGAAAAAGAGCCTGCAATCTCAGTTGAAGCGTCTGAGTCTCCGACCATGCCCTTTTGGCTCAAGTTTATTTTGTTCTGTAACTTACAATAAAATTTGAGTAGGATAACTCTCAAGAACATAGGATAATTTTCAAAAACCTAGGATAAATCTCAAAAAACTAGAATAATTCTCAAAGTCCTACGATGATTCTCAGAAACTTAGGTTAACTTTCAAAAACCTAATATAATTTTCCAAAACCTAAAAGAATTCTCAAAAACCTAGGATAACTCTCAAAAAACATGAAAATTCTCAAATACCTAGGATCACCTTCAGAATCCTAAGATAACTTTCAAAAACCTTGAGAAATTCTCAACAACTTTTGATAACTTTGAAAACTTAGGAAAGCTCTCAAAATCCTTTTAAAATTCTCAAATACATAAGATAGCGCTCAAAACCCTAGATTATTTTAAAAAAACATGCGATAATTTTTGAAAACTACATGCAAATTGGGACTGAAGTTCCAGAATTTTTCTCTTCGGAATGTCAAAATAATTCAGAAATACGGTCAAAATTCTTATGAGTAAATGGAAACAAATAATAGATAATTATGGAAACTACAGTATACATCCCAGCTAATTTCACGAAAATCATCGATTGATCAGTTGTCTTCCTTGTTTCTAATTCGGACAATATTTGCGGTATAACTTGATAATTGCTCTCTAAATATCTGATGCAGAGGTTTGCGTCACTATCGCCTGAATAAATCAGTGTGACATTTCCCAGAGAGCAGGCCACCCTCAGTGCGACTGTTTACCATGATGCCTGAGCGTGAATGTCCTTATCTCTTTTGAAAAAATATGCAGTCAGAATGAGACTCTCTTTAACTGGTGAGGAGTATTTTCAATGGTGACTATTTCTTCTAATGTAGAATTGAATTGCAAGAAGAAAAAGTACGATTTCGATGGGAACCCTCAACCAAGTTTTAAAACAGAATTTTTGTCGTACGAATACGATAACTACCTTGAGTAAAAAGGACTACCTTAATTCAACAGATTTATAGTACTCAATTTTAAAGCCAAAAAAAAGAATACCGATTGGTAATGAAATTTGCTTCTGAAGTTTTTCCCCTTCACAGAGTAGGTGTACCTGTTTTTAATTAAGTAAAGCAAGTAAAATAGCGTGAGCCTTGAATTCGCTTACCATCAGAGCAGGTAATCCTCGACGTGCTTACATACTTCGTACTTATTTTGTGCAATTCTCATTGGTATGTGTGCAGAAACCAAACCGTGCCTAAAACACGTACGACATACACCGAAGATTACCTATACCGGAGAACATCACCCACATAATGAAGCATGACTAGCTCACTTACTACCTTGCGTGTGTAACCAGACGAACTGTGTTCACGTGAGCGCAGGTGTCGCGACTGGAAACCCTCATCTCGACCCTGTACCACAGCCTCAACAAGAGGCTGGCGGTGGAGAGCAGAATTAGCGTCACCGCTTCCACTGCTATCCTCCTCAACTGGCTGCTCGCTGCTTACGATCGGTGAATTAGACTTAGAATAAATCTCTGCTTAATTGATACATGATAGCTTCCTGACTCTAACGTGTCTATCTATATGCTGTACATTTGATGTGCAGGATGCGAGGGCTATTAGAAAACATTGTTTGTAGGATAAATTAAAAATATTTTAGCAAAATCCGTCGAGGATACTTCTTTAACAATTTTTTCTATGCGGCCATCTCTGGCTCCAATAACTGCATCTATGCAGGTCCGAAACCGTTGACAAGCGGAAATTAAGTGGTTCTCATTCATTTTGGACATCGCCTGGACGATGGCGGGCTTCAGTAAAGCTATGGTACTGTAAGCATGCCGATTAGTTCCCCTTCCAAGAACGCTCTACACGCGATAGTCCATAGGGTTTAAATCTGGTGAGTCTGGGGCTACAAATTGGGGGTGTCAGAAGATTGCACAAATTCTCCGATAACCAATTATGGGCTCCAATGGCTTTGTGAGAAGGTGCTAAGTCTTGCTGAAAAACGTATTGCCTTCCATTTGGATACTCTATCTATCCAGGGCTTAACAATGGTTTTTAGAACAACAATGTAACTAGCAGCATTGACCCAAGACCCTGGGAAAAATCTAATGTGGCATGACATGACCTTCTCTATTCACAAGTCCTTGAACCATCATAGATGCTGCTAAAGCAACTGTGACTGCATGTCTTTTCAGTTCTTAGGTTAACATCTGAATTTAAATGAGTTACCTGAAAGAAAAAGTATTATACATTGTTCGAGTGCGTAATCAACTGGAAACGGCATGTCCTCAAATAGTGCTCGCACACTATACGTAAACGAGCGAGCTTTGGGGGCACTTCATTGTCTGCAAATATATTGGGACGGTTGCTATACTTAAATGTATCCACCAATGCTCGGGAGAATTGATATTATCAACTTCGAGTGCTCCAATTCGCATCGAGACAGTCGTTTAGTTAATTGAAAGCAAATGAATGGCTTCATAAAATCTTGAATGAATTTATTAGGGTTCATAATCGTATTAGAAGTTCACAAAAGTAATGGTGGAATTTATGAAAGACGAATCCGCGGAATAATTTTATAAAACTAAAATTAATATATTAGAGTCTTGCATACACGTCGTGCATAGTCGACAGGCATGCCTCAGTTTCACGAAATACATGCAATGTTAAACAGAAAGTCTTACACAGAAATTGTAATTTAATATCTGTACTATTTAACAGTCTCGAATCCATTTAATCAAGTTATTGATTTTTAGTTCACCATTTTTGAGTTGCTCGCTTGATGAGGTTCTGCCTTGACGGACTTTTGTTCCCAATTGGAAGACTATATAAGACGAACACCGAATACTTTTTGACCATGCGTGATACTGTAATGTGAATTTAATAATTTCGCCGGCCTAACGTTAACTCATCACCCCCATGCTTTGGATGAGCCTGAGGGCACCAGTGTCATTCGTGTACATTACCGTTTCAATTATGATTTTTCTTTTTTTTTAGCAAATTGACGTAATACGCGGATTAAAAAAACGCACTGGACATGGGACCACGTGTTTTAGAGGTAGTACCCGCCACTCGTGATTGCAGTGTTGTAGGCGTCGTATCCGCCTCTCGTGACTGCAGTGTTGTAGGCGTCGTATCCGCCACCTGTGATCATGGCGTTGTAGGTGTCGTATACGCCACTTGTGATCATGGCGTTGTAGGTGTCGTACCTGCCACTTGGTATTATAATATCTGACGATGAGAACCATTTCCCTCCGACAGGAAAAGCGCTGGACAGGTTCAGGTATTCTCCGTAAAGGTGGCCCTCGTCACGCTCTGCAACAGCAAGCCCCTCGACAAGCTCAGATGTCAGTATTAGTTTACTCGAATGTGCGCGACTGCGTCGTTTGCTAGATGCCTCGGTGCTGTTCAAACTCTGTGATAACGGCCCCTTGGTGCTATACTAACTGAATAGTTATATCCTCATTTTATGCGCTTACCTAATGTGTATAATCGTTTCAGTATGAGTGATTGTATTCCTCCTCTTTTTCTTGTTTAAATGATCAGCTTTTGATATATTTAAAACCTGTAAATTTTTGTAGCGAGTACAAAAATTTTCTAGTCATTTTGCTCGGTGCCTCAACAGTGAATTCGAGCGTTGAAATGCTATATGGCATACCCTTCATCCTCTACCCTTAGGGCTTTATTGGGTACGTGGTGCGTCTATCTCTAAATCAAAATGGTAGAGCGTCTGAGTGTCACTAGTAAAGATAAGATTACTTTTATTGCTAACTTGGAGTACATCATATCTGTAATAGTATACCAGTGTTCCAATAGTGGATTAAGGTGGTTAACGTATTGTTTTCACTTTATCAATGCCATAGTATTGTAGATATTAAGTTGGATAACACTATGGTAACTGCTTTGGATATGCTTTGGTGTCGTGTCTTTTTGAAGACGTAGTTATGTTCTTAGGTGTCTTCATTAAAATAGTTCCAATGATTTTCGCATGCAATATCATATTAGATGTGCGCTTTGATCTTTCACACAAATGACTTCCTTCTCTTAAATGCCTGTGAATGCGTGCGTGGATTGATGCACTCTTTAGACGTTTTATTTACGTACTGAGGTTATATTGATCATAGTATACGTCATAATAATCAAATATCAAAACTGCATTAAGATCTTTACATTCTTGAAAATGCATTTTTAGATCATTTCAATTGCTACGCTAACCGCTTGACATTATTTTGTTCTTCAAATTAAATGCATACCATTATTAATTTTATATATTCAAAACATACCATGTTCAAAATTACATTATATGTCCGGTTATCATTATCTTTTACATTTTTATCGGTCGAATTTAGCAGCAGTAGCGAAGGGCATATCTTGAATAAGTTCAGTGTACCTCTTACAGACATCTTCTCGCAAATCTCGGACAGCAACGGCCACCTCGGCCTGGAGCGGTTCTCCGAGTACCTGCAGGAGGTGCTAACGCTGCCTGCAGCCGTCTACGAGAGCCCCAGCTTTCCGTACTCTGACCACCTCGCTCAGACCATCTTCGACGGGGTCAGTAACTAGAGGGACCTCCTCACGAGGAGGTCACACCGAATAAGGCGCCACAGGTTTCCCTTTCTGTGTCCCTCATACCCTTACAGATCTCGCGTGCCTTCGGAGACAAATTCACTTCATGTATTCTGTCCCACACTGTAAAATTATCCGTGGATGTGTTCATGAAACTTACTAAGATTCCGTGATTTTTAAATTTTGAGAAACTAAGCAAAAATATTTTGTTCTTCGCTATAAAATCATAGCAACTTAATCATGAATATGGTCAATAAATTAGGGAACCGTCCGATTGAAATTCGCTCAAATGTTCAAATGAATTTTTTTTATTCAAAAACATGGTATTATATCTGCTTTATAACACGAACAAATTTGACAGTAAAATAAGAAAACATGAGTGCGCAATGGGAGGTGAAAGAGCGAAGAGGAAAAATAGAACGAGGGTGAGCTCGCTCATGTTTGTTTAGACGCTTTCTGCCGTTGTTGTGAGTGCACTCGTTATATCGTTGCTTGGTCATCTGTGGAGAGGTACCTTCAGTGCCTCAAAAGCAGTCAACATGGAATATTTTTGATGCGTTGGCTCTGTGGCACCGTGACGGAATTTGTGAGGAAATGATACAGGAACGGACAATTACGGACCAAGGTCACCGCCCTGCACTGGAAAGAGATGGAGGCCTGACTTGGAATAACTTTTTCAATAGTTTTTAGCTTATAATAATGAAAGTCAGCTCATTCAACGCGGAATTTAAATGCTGGAAAGAGCTAGTCTCGGTTTTTATTTTTGAAATCATCGAAAACTTGTTCAAAGGGAAATGCGAATAAACTGTGAAAAATTGAAATGAACCACAAAATCAGTTTAAATTTTTCCTTTTTTTCCAAAATGTAAAGACTAACTGTCCTTTTTTGTATCGCAATGCATCTAATGCGATAAATCTCATTGTTCTACTGGATAAATTGAGGTACCAGAGGCATGTTTAAAAAATGATAAAATATCACATTTTCTCTGAATTTATCATTTGCTATCGAAAATCGGGCCTAGTCCCATGAGCAAAATGTGTTTATTTCATTGAGTTACATCAGTGAGCTAAAACTGAAACCGATGAAAATTGGGGAACATTTGGGTCGCCAACCGGACAGTTCCCTGTTGAGGGACACCTGTTGAGACCGCCAGTTGGCTCGTCCAACTGAAAACTCAATCCGTAGTTCTCGATCGCCAGGTAAACGCTGCATTGGAGGTGGCGGGATTAGAAACTTGAAAATAAACTTGAGATCACGGCCTCGAATGTATTAAATAAGTTAGCGTTGGTCATGCGAATACACTCTTATTTTTTCCTATTATTTTATATCTAGATCGACTGCTCGTACTTCCACTTACGCTCTCAATAAACTAAGTTTTGCCCGTCCCTGAAGCCTGTATTTTGGAACAAGCCTTTTAAAGGTAGCGAAGTGAAAAAAAAAAAATTTTACCTATCCCTTTCACAGTCTACGTAGCTCAAATTTTGACAACGACGTGGCTCGCTCACGACTGTCTGGTATATGGAGCGAAAAAGTTTGGCAAATGGTTTTCAGAATCGTTCTTCAGGTGTGGCGCATCAACGTGAACGACTTTTTGGACGTGCTGCTGAGTGACCCGGGACCTGACTGCCTCACCTGGCTGCCCCTGCTGCACAGACTGGCCCAGTCCGAGTCTGGTGAGGCTGCACCAATGAGTGTTCCATTGCGTCGCGCTGTGCACTATTGTATGAAAATCGCATGGCGGAGCCAATTGCACGAGGAAAAACGAAGTATCGTTACGATGAGG
Organism: Orchestia grillus; assembly: GCA_014899125.1. NCBI lineage: Eukaryota > Metazoa > Arthropoda > Malacostraca > Amphipoda > Talitridae > Orchestia > Orchestia grillus. The sequence goes on along the minus strand of VOMN01104640.1, from coordinate 37,309 downwards.
GAGAAAAATGTTTTTAAATTTGTCAACAATGTCTTGGAGTAGAAAATTGTTCCTTTAGAAATTTGCCGTGCGTATCTGCCGAATAATACACAAGACGAGGTACAGATGGAGCAAATAAATACTTCCAAACACTGTCTCCATGTTACAACGCGGTTTTTTGCAGCTAAGCTGAATTCCTAGGGCATTAAATTTGAAGTGTTATACTGAATTAACTGAAAAACTTTTTAAATTGGCAATGAAGACAGTTTTTAGGAGTATATGAACAATCACATCCCAAACATCTCGAGCTCACATACAATTCTAACTTAAGAACCTGCAATTGCAATTGATTTTTCTATTTTCCGTGTTGACTCTTTCAGTGAACGACTGGTCCAAGAACTTGGTAGAGGAATCATTCAAAGAAAGCTGTGAGTGCAACACTTGAGGTAGTCCCAAGCTGTTCCCACAGCCTGCATGACAGCGCACTCTACGGTGGGGTAGTGTACGGACTCAGGTAGTCTAGCGCTGAACGGCACACAAACTCTCCAATTCACTCCCCGCAATTTTTACTGGCATAGATAAATGATTAGATGGAAAAACCTGTGTCATCCTTTGTACATACTAGTTTACTCCTGAGTTAGCTGAGTTAGTCGTGCAAATACCGGTTGCTTATCACTTTGTCGCGATCCACGATAGGTCACTGCACGGCGATATTTTCTGACTGTTATGTTTAATATATGTAAGTGCGTGATCACATGCTGAATCTTTATCTTGTACATTGCATATATCGAGGAAATTTACAGTAACAAAAAACTTTTAGATACTTGCATACGTGATATGGGACCCGTTTACGACCGTTTTAGTTTCACTTAAATTTAAAATAAATGTGAAAGTTATTGCCCCAAAGAATGTTCCACAATAGTATTTCCACATAGCCCCTGCATAAGAGCAGAGCAAAAGCAGTTAGAGTAGTAACACTGATTACCTCACTTAGATACAGGCTTTTCAAGGGCTGAAGAGCACGAGCAGCGATGCTTCTCAGTACGGACTTCATGGGACAATTTACTCTTTTTTGACAAGCGACGATGACTTCATTTGAAAGATTCTTAGAAAGCTGAATGCTGTTGGATCCTTGCAGCCCTATCGAGGTGACCATAAACAAGTCTTGTCCGGCATCAAAACAGATGCCATGATCTCTCAGGGCAGCGAGCTCCCTCGATAAGCTGGGAATAGAACCAAGTTGGCCAGCCATGATTCACTTCCATAAACTATGGTCTCGGGATGCTCTGTTAAACCATGTCTAGACTATCAGCAGCAGCTTAGACACAGTATAACTTTTTATGTTATTAACTAAAATTTTCGTCTATGACGTCCAAATTTTGTTTCGTTTACAATTTAATGTACATATTCCGTAAAAAGATGCATACATTAATTGAATATCATAGTATGCCTCGTTAATTTTCTTCTTAGTTCAAGATAGTAGCCATTTCGGAAAAAAAATCCTTCAATATCAGAAGAGGTTTTCCCAAACTTTCGCTGCGGCGATGCTGCCGCGTGCTGCACAGGAGCTCCAGCCGCGTGCGCTCAGCGACGCTGACGCCAGGAAGAAATTAAGCCGCCCTCAAACGGCGCACGATATTCTAAAGCCACATAGACGCTAGATCATTTTTAATGGTCTAACTCTAACTCATGGTCACTGCAGTGAATCTTGAGATTAGTGATATTACTCGTACGTTACTTTTGTTCATACATTTACATTTGGAACTGCTATATAGGTATATTTTTGTAGTATGAAAACATCTGCTGGATATTCGCTGCAAGAAAATTTCTGCCATCGTTAAAGAAAAGGCCATTTTTTCCTCATAAAATGGTATATACCAAAGGTATGCTTCAGCGGCTAATACTTATTTACGGTTGCGTCTCCCCTGTGTCCTGTACATTGAACTCAAAATTTGTAGATCCCTACTTCTATGGAGAGCCTGAGGTGTTTAGTAAACTGCTGTTTTCAGTCTTTCATGCTTCATTCTTTCGCATTTGAGTTTTAGACGCCGATAAAAATGAAGAGATCCTTACACCGTAGCTCTACATCTTGCACTTTAGGGCAAAAATGAAAAATTCGACTCTTAAAATTGTAGTTGTTCATATTCGAATATTGAAAAAAATAACGATAGAAATTAGCAAAAGCATCAATGAGTCGGTTGTATTCTCTACATCAAGCTAGTCACTGGACGAAAATGTATAAAACTCTACGGAGTTTTACTTAACATTTGCATATCGTCTTGAAGAATAATTTTCAAGTGGGTCTATGGTATGCAGTAAAAGATGTTTTGTTTTTAATACCCTTATAATATTACAACAAACGTTGCGAAGATCCTTGTAATATTTCAAGACATCATTCGAAGTTGGAGACCAACAGGACCCTGATGTGTTTCAGTGACACGACTCTCAATTTAACGTTGGATGCCTCGATGCTCCCAGTACAAATCTTCATATCAATCGAAGTAATATTGGTTATGCCTGAGATATCACCTTGTACTTCTGGTAGCTATTTTATCTGAGTGTACTTTGAAAATTCTTTAAGTTAGTTTCGGTATGAAATGATATTCAAAAAGAAGTAGTCAGGCTAGTTGTAAGCCTCATAGTTGGAATAATAGTTTGTGATGAGCCCAAGGGCTTGGCCTAAGACCTCTATGAAACCGTAAGTGGTATGAAAAATTTCTTAAGGGAAGATAAAATGGTATTATCAATTGAAGGTAACGTAATTTTTCATTATATTAGAGCACGAGTCACCCACAGTAGACATGATTAGCTTACTAGAACTAACCAACTGTAAACAGTTACTTCAACAGATCACCAAGATTACTGAGCATGTTACAGATGGTCTTTATCATCAAGATTACTGATAATGTCAGCAGTAGCTCTAGTTGCAAAACTAAAGACAACTTCTGCACCTGTAAATTGTTTTATCATGACAGCTGTAGCTTATTCTGCAGTGCAGTTGTATTCTTTTTTCTTGCTACAGCTGTAGTTTGAGTTGCTGTTGTGGCCGTCGCTAGTTCTCTTATAATAGCTATGGGTTGTTCTCGTGAAATAGCTGTATTTTGTTCTCATGCTGTAGCAGCAGTTTGTTCTTTGTTGCAGCTGTAGCTTGTTTTCTTATTACGGCGATAATTTGTTTTCTTGTTATAGCTGGAATCTTCAGTCTTGTCAAAGCTGTAGTTTGTTCTTTTGCTATAGCTGTAGTTTATTCTGTTATAATAGCTGCGGTGTGTTCTCTTCTTGTAGCTGCAGTTTGTCTCTTGCTAAATCTGCAGTCAGTTTTTTAGTTGAAGCTGTAGTTTGTTTTCTCATGATAGCGGTAGCCTGAACTGATTTGGTAGCAATAGATTGTCCCCTTTTACAGCTGTCGTCAGTTTTCTTGAGATAGCTGTTGTTTGTTCTCTTCTTAAAGCTTTAGTCTGATCTCTTGTTTAAGCTAGTGTTTGAATTTCTGGGGTAGCGGTGGATTATTCTTCTGTTAAAGCTGTAGTCTGTTCTCTTGCCATAGCTTTAGCTGCTTTTGTCAGAACTGTCATCTGTTCTGCTATCGCAGCTGCGTCTGTCCTCTTGTTACATCCGCACTCTGGACTGCCGTGGTAGCTGTAGACTGTTCCGCTATTCCAGCTGTACTTTACTGTGGAGAAACAGCTGTATCCGGTTCTGAGTCGCAGCATTAGTTCAAGCTTTCATTAATGATTTTCTCACCATTCATCAACAGTCAGCTTGATTGTTATCACATTCACCGTAAAATATTTACGTTTGGCACTCCTAACACGGCACACCGTAGAAAGTTAACTACCCTTTGAACAAACCTGATCCATAAAACTTCTCGTTTAAAATTATTTAACTCACCCATCACTTGCTCGTCGATCGTGGTCCAGTCGTTGGATGCATACCTGATATTCTACAACTGAATTCGTCATGAGTCAGTGTACGACGTTATTGTCTGACTCTCATGACCCCTCCGAGGGCTGCTAAAATTTTGCCCACTACTCTGGAAACAAACCTTCGAAGAATAAACAAATTTGAGTCACTCGAGCACGTGATGCCGGAACCGTATTCGACAGCTCAAGTTTCACTCAAATTCAATAACGTAAAACTTGAAGTACTTATTGCCGTGAAAAACTCACTGTAGTTTTATCCCCGTAATACGTGCAAAACAGTTCAGTTTCAATTCTCTCATTTAAATGTATAAAAGGACTAACGCAGCATTTCAACGCCTCTGAAATATCATCGTTACAAGATGAGCATGAGCCTTTTAAAAAATATCTCTACAGTATACTGCTGGTAATTCTAAATAATTGGCTAATTTCGGGGTAAAGAAATCAAAAAGAAACATATATCTGGAATAATACACATTTGTGACTATTGTCTTCAGTACAGTGGTTTGAAGGTAGTTATTTACACTGATGGTGGTAAGAACTATCATCGCCAGCCTTGTTATTTCGAAACAAATCATGAGTACAGCAGTACACATGTTGCATCATGAGTACAGCAGTGCGCACGCTGTACCGTGAGTACAGCATTTCATGTGTAGTTCAGCGACGCACGACGACTGCAGTGGTCTCTAAACTTTTTCCTTAGGGCTCGCTCCATGGAAGTGAGCAGAGGTTTTCGTAATTGAAATCTGGCGTTCGCAGTGATCCACTCAACTGGATGCGACGGCTGCCGGCGGGAGCAGTTCAGCGGGCTGCGGTACAAGTGCGACACCTGTTCCAACTACAACCTGTGCCAAGACTGCTTCTGGCTCGGCCGGGTGTCTGCCCCTCACCTGCTCCAGCACCCTGTCAAGGAATACATGACGCCCGTCAGTTGCTTTATAAAAGTGATGTACATGAGGGTCTCTCTTGTAGCGTGAGCCCACCAAGGAGTGGGAGACTTACGTCACACCTGAAAGTTGGATGAGCGACTGTGGTGTTCACGAGCTGCCGACGTGTATGGGAGCATACCAGGTCCTGTAGTTCATGTGGAATGCCTAAGCACTCAGGGAAGTGTTGACTGACATATGAAGGTTAACATTCACTCGTCAGCTTAGTGTTGCTGAGGCTGGCAGCATGTGAGGGCTCGTGTGACCTTGTGTTTCCATGTGAAATAACTGTTTCGATTGTACCCTACACGAGAAAATGCTATTTAACATAAATAGATTTGTCTTGGTTCAGACATGTTCATGTGTTCTTCACAGTTTTAACTGTAACCTTATGAATGTATTGATCATGAGACGATGGGCCATGTTTAGTTATCAAACTTTAAAATATCCAATGTTTTTATTTGAATTTTCATGTATTTTCAGTAGTGGACAGAATGGCAGGGCATTTAAAGCAAAGTAAGCTTGCAAATGACGTACTGTAGATTTGTGCAAAGTGCACTCCCGTTGGCACTAATGTGCGTATGTGTTACGCTGTCACATGACAGCATGACACAAAAAATTGCATCTTAATATGTTAATGACACATTTTTACATTGGTTTTGTGAAACGCCAATTTAGCGCTCAAGTCAAAAATAAGTCGTATTTTCCCCAGAGTGGTCATGATTATCTGGGCGTGGAAGTACCTTTCCAAGTTGTTGAGACTTGAGAGGATCTTCTCATACCTTAGGCAATTTTTCTTCCTTGAGTACACTCGAACGTAGGCAGCTTGACGTAAATGGTATTCAATCGTGCCTTAGCCTACCAGCCAGAGGGCTGAAATCGCCCATGGGCGCAAGAGTTGCGTCACGTGCCCGCAACAAATTAATTCCAATAGCCCTCGCTCTCGTTTCCATGCTAATATCTATTGTCAGCCGAGCTCTGCAGGAACTTTAAGGGGCTTAGATGGAGTGCTCTCGCGAGTTCCTTCATCGCTTTAATTTTGGCATCGGGCACCAGACGGCAAATTACAAAAAGACACTGGACCCTGGTACGTGACAACGGCAACACTAAGTTTCAGCTCAGGTGTCTGAAGCGAAGCACGTTGAGAGTTCGGGAGACAAAAAATTCACAAATTTTACCTAACAATGGTACTAACCCGGAGGTTAAGCTTGTGTTAAAATATATAAAAAACTTTTTGCAAGTACATGTAGCTTAACTTACTCTCAGGTAGAGTACTGTCCACATTACTTGTACTTTCTCAAATGTGAGCGAAAAAATTCATTAGTAGCAAAAGTAAATTCCATCTAATCAGTTCAAGGCAAGGTTTTTATTCTGTTTTGTCCTAATGATAACAATAAATATATATATATATATACATATCAGAAAAAAAATATAATTGATGATCTGTACTCATACTGGCAAAAATTTTGGTTCTAGACAATTTTATCATGAATTTATGATTGAAAGCGAATCAAAACAGCAAATATGTACAATTATGAACAATGAATGTAACTAAAAATAACACATTTGTTTCACAAAGGAATGCTATTTATTTATACAATATCAGGCGCTGTAGATGGTCTGGATTACTTAAGGAATGAATAAAAAAACAATATTTAATTGTAGCCGCTGGGACAGATTTTGAGGTAAAGTTTCTGGCATCCCATAATGCTGATCTTGAAGTACATTGCCAATCATATGCACATTTTTTGAGATTTGTGATGACCCACAAATTTTAAATTAGCTCAACCCGTGGTGAAAGTTCACTGAAGCCCAGGGCATCGTTTATTGAAAGACTTTCAAGGCATTTTACACCAATTTACGTACTCAGGTGCATCCTATGAAATTGTCATTGAGCGAGAGTGGCGTAAGGGTACCTTAGTAAAAAATAAGGATTTGTATAAAATATCATTAGAGTGTAGAATTGATATACCTACGCTTGCAAACTAGCTTCTTTTTCACATTTGAATAGGGTTGACGATTCTCTCAGAGCAGAGCTATAAATTTGGATTTCATCTTTCATAATCATAAGAGTGAGTGATACTCATATATTACAGCACTGATGTCGAGCATCAAGCAGCTTAAATTAGTGTTTTACCTAACACATCAACAAGGCTGCAATACTCAAAAGGAGCAGTAACAATATAGTGCTTCATTTTACCTGCCAATGGGTTGGCAACACTCATAGAGTCCAGTAACGAACGAAAGTTGTAGGCGCACTTTTAATAAGCACGTAAGAAAGAGTGTGGGCCCTAACGCTGAGATCGTGTACAGCACCCCAGCAGGCCGCTGAGCATGTCCATGAGGCGCAGTCTGCGCTGCATCCCCACTGCCTCCAACACCGACCCGCCGCGCTTCCCTGAGACCCCTGAGCCCACGCTGGACCTCGCCCACATCGTGTGAGTGTCACCAGCGCTTCCTGCCGCGCTGAGTTGTGCTGCGTTGTCCTCTCCTGTCGCTGTGTGTTATTTACTTGGTTTCACCTCTGAATACGACCCAGTGCTGTTCCTCGTGAATGTTTCCGTCCCTATCGCAACGTTTAAAACAATCATCCAAGAGTCAGTATTGCGATCAGTTTTGCTCGAGTGGGAGCTGAACATAGCTGAAGCTGCAGCGCAAATGTTGGGGTTGCTAGAGGTGACAGGTTGGAATCTCGTAAATTTCTTCAGAAAATGTGATTTGAGAAGGCTCTTTTTTTGAGTGATATTTCTCGTTCTATATCATCTAATGTATTTTGCTAAGGAAAATAAAATGAAAACAACTCAAATTCTCATTGTTCCTAAAAATATCAACCTTGTTAGAATCATTGCAATGAAAGGAATCCTTCAGTGCTCTCTGACGTAAGAGAACATCAAGTTAATCCATTTTCTTTGCATAATCAATAGTGTATGCAGCCAACACATCGACAGCGAGAATCTGTAACTTATCAGCAAGGTCACAGTAGGCCAGGCCTTCAAATTGTTTGCGCGAGAGCTGATTCAGCGTCACAGTAGACATGTAATGAGCGAAATTATTTTTTTTGGATGTCAAGCTGCTCTTGTAGCTGAAAAATTCCTCATGACTTCTTCGCGATGCAAAAAATCTTCCCACTTTAAAATATTTTTTCATCAAGATATATCTCTGACTTCATGAACCCTTTAATTTTACTACAGCTGGCCATTTTCTACCATAAGAATGTTTTACATCGAAGTACTTCATTGATGCCGGGGAATAAAAATGTTCGTAGATCCGATGCAAGTAGTTATGGAAGAGTACTTTTAAGATGTATCGCACCTGACCGTACTCGTATTGATCGACCGCATATATCCTGTCCTCTCATTTGCTTGGATATTTTTAACCTTTCTGACTCGGTTTCTACCACATGTCCCGTCCTTTGGTAGCTTAGGATTGATGAAATACAACTATTTTATCCAAGTGCATGCTTTATTCTATTTCTAGCACCTTTTAGGTTTTATTGCATCAGGTCTTTATAGTTGAAAAGAATTTAATTTTTGAACGAATTCCTTTGATACATCACTACAATAAAAGCAATAGATCCTCGATGGAACAGGAGAAAAATATCCCTAGCCACTCTACGTGACTTAGAGCTTTTACTCATGAAATTTTTTCAAGCTTAAGCTGCTTAACCCTAGACTACCCGAAGAAACAAGCGAAAAATAGTATCTGAGAAGTTTCATTTCGACTTGGTTTGTTTGCCCTCTCGACAGCCCTGCTGTGACACACGGGGTGTCGTCCTCTCTAGATGACCCTTGCAACCCCGGCCCCAACTCCTGTGACACCTGGTCCTCCAGCAGGAGGTGTGTTGTAGCGCCTCTATAGTGTCTCCAACCCGCGCGGTACCTCGCTTCAGTGTTGCCTGTCTGTGTTACTCGTACTGTTCGCACGGGGCACTTTACGGATTACTGTATCCCTTGCACGCGTGTTTCTGGTATTTACATTCGAACAACGGCTGTCATGAGGGAGAAGATATAACTTANTGTTAGCTTGATATTTCTTATGTCCCTGTCGCAAACGAGATATTGTCTATTTCATACCGGCCGTTTATTGCTTTTTGAAGCAATAAATTCCATCAAAACCCTCCATAATTACAAAATATCTTCCGCGTAATATTTTGTATATCTTATTTTAGCCTTCAAGTCAGGAAGGTTGATCGTTTTTGTATTCCCAACTTATTAAACTGTTAGCTTCAAACATCTCCCCTGTGAGGTCTCGGACCGAACGCCGCATGGGGTCCCAAGACGTACGATGTGAATCACCGTGTGTGTCAAAAAAAAACAAATTTCTAGAACTTCCCGCATATGTGAACGGGAAAAGAATCAGCACAACGGTGCAGTCAAGGGAAGTCAATGACTGCATTTGAGTCTGTGACGAATGCTTACTTAAATATTGCTTATAAAGGGCATTGAAAATGGATATATTTACCTGTGACACGATGCACCCAGCTTAAAAGATTTACTCATTTTCGACCAATTCTAGGCATGAGATGTTAAAACCGAGTCATAATACGAGCAAAGTAAAGGGCTATTTCTTGTTCTTTTCTCAGTTCAAGTTTGAGGGCCTCTTTTTCGACCGGTTCTTTGCACATCACTCTTCAATGAATGGATCGTTATGTCATTTTTGTGGCCTCTCCATTAAACTTATTTTTCATTTGTTTACAACAACGGAGCTTTGTTAGCCGTTGCCTCAAGACGTTTGACATATCAATGTAAAATTTTGGTTAGATATTTCATTACCTCCTCCTAACTGCTGTTCTCATTTTCATAAAAGGAACCCTTGCTCAAAGGGCATAAGATCATCAGTAGTGTCTAGTTAATTAGGTTTGTCTATCGTATGCTACGGGAGTGGTGTCCTCAGAGGGGCCCTGTTAGGCTACTTAAGATGTACAATGTGACACAGAAAAACGAACTTTTGAAAACCCAACAAAAACAGAAGAAATCCTTAAAAAAAATTATGTACAGCTATTGAACAGCAACAACTTGCCTTGTACGAGATAGTAATCTAAATTATCAATGACTGCTAAACATTTGTTAAAACAAAACAATAACCCACTGCGTATTACAAAAGTTCCTTATTTTTGTGTCACTCTGAACGTAGGCATTCGAGACTTCTGTCTTTCGTGCACACTTAACTTCTTACAATTTTCACACCTTCTTCGTTACTTTATCTTTTTCCATTATTCATCATCATTCTTAACTTGCTGTCTCTAAGCGAAGGAGATCCTGTGTAGGACCACACCTTGGACATAGATTCCACGTTCTCTAAAGTTCATACAAAATGGTCCCTTCTCTTTTGTTGCGACACAGTCCGAGTCACTTAAACGCTGAAATTTATACTACCCAATTTCGGTTAAATAAACACAGTTTTCTCTATGGAAGCATGTCCGAAAGTGCTTAATTAAAAGACTTAAAAGTTAGAGCGTGTTGATAGGAAAATATAAGGTAAAAGTCACAGGATGTACATTATTTTGAACGAACAAATCAGAGTATAAAGTTAGGTCTGGTATTAACAGTAGGTGTTCGAAATTCCGTCTGTCTGGTGTGATGCATGCGTGGAAGCGTTGGCGCAATTAATGCCGAACTCGTGGGAAGACACCAGGAATTTCAGTAATCCTTACAGAAACGTCAATAATCCTATCGATGGAATCTTCTTCTGACAGAACTGGAGTTTCGTACTTGAAACTCTTCAAGTGTCCCCGACGATAAAAATCTAAGGGCGTCATGTCAGGAGACCTCAGTGGCCAGGAGATGGGTCCACCACGAACAATCCAGCGGTTAGGATATTGATCACCTTAGAATTGCCGACCAACAATCGAGAAGGGTGCTAGCACACCAACATGTTGGAACCCCATTCCTCTGCGGTTTGCTAAGGAGACATCTTGAAGCAACTCGGAAAATACTTCGTTAACCCCTTAACGTATTACCCCGATAAGGCCGGTGTTGCATTCAGACGGTCGGTATTACCGGCAGTAACCGTGTGAATGCAACATCCACGTCCACGAGATATCTCGGGATAATACGTCAAGGGGTTAATAAACACCCAATAAATGCGTCCGAAGAAGATCTCATCCGCTGGATTATTGACGCCTTTACAAGGATTACTGAAAGTTCTGGTGTCTTCGCATGAGTTCGGTAATCGTTGCGTCTGCACTGCTACGCAAACATCACAGCATACGGACGGAATTTCGATCACCTACTGTGAATTCTAACCTTCCTTCAAACTTTGTATTGTTCGTTGATGGTAATAAACTTGTTCTGACTTTAATTTCGTATTTTATTACTGAGACGCTTTAGCTTTCAAGTGTCCGTAACTTTCCAATGAAATGTTTTTACACGTACCTCCAAGGAACAAAGAGAGTTTATTTCATCAAAATGAATCTCACGTTAAAGTCTGTTAAAAGAAATCTAAAATACCCTATATATCTTTGTGTGCTACAGATAACCTGAAATTGCGCTAATGTATTGTCTGAATACAAAATACAGTTTACGGCTTGCCATATAGATGTACAAAACAAATATTGATACTTAATGGTAAGTTTTTCCACGCCTTGCAAGTTTACGGGCACACGTAAATCATCGCAACATGACGAGTTTCTAGAGCAGTAGCTGGTGCGTCAGGGTAACTGAGAGTTTCAAATTCTGCATGACGGTGAGGTCCAGCTTCCACCTAGTGAAAGCTTGTCCGAAGTAAGTTTTTGTTCTTCCATGCGCCAAGTTCCTCTTTTAGGGGGAAAGCTGTATGTAGATTTTCTCGCTCACATCAACAGTTTGGCACAAAAATTCCGTGTTTCTAGAAATTCACATGTAATTACCCGTGCTAAGTTCTCGCCTCCACTCGCTCCAGTTACTCCACTTCCTCCCTCTCCCCTCCCGCCATTCCCCCTGCACACTTGGGTGCAATGAGTGAACTTGCTTTCCCCCAGCTGGATCGAGGGAGACATGCATGTGGCCCCTCTTGACCGAAGAAAGTGGGCCCTCTTTGCCGCTACAGGACATCTGCAGCCGTGGAATGCACTGATTTTAACTTGGCCACTTCATCATTATTTTTTGTATATCCCTTTTTAAATTGTTGGGAAGAAAAATTTTATCATTCGTTTATAAATTTGTATTGACTAACCAACTCATATTTGACGCAACCCCTAAGAAGTAGAAAAATGAACATAAAATTTAGTTTCTTTGGTATCCGGAAAATGAAATGTTTTGGCATTATCAAATATTGGAAAAAATGCGATTATTAACTCCCGTCAAGAAGTACTCACCTTAGTTACTTGCGGTAACCGTTACGAGGCGGACAGCCTATTGTACCTCTGTCTAACTTCTTCACTGTCTATAATTTTCGACGTCTGAACGCCAATATCGCATGGGCGGCCTAAATTATAGATACCCCGACGAAAAAGTTAGGCTGGGCGAGGCCAGTCAATGGAGGTCTGAGGAGTGACATTGACGCTGTGCTTGCCCCGCAGCGGCCCCTACCCCGACTGGAGCAGTCTGGACGACGAGCATCGTCTCATTGCACACTACGCCCACTGCCTCGCCCTGCAGCACGGCACCAACACCACCAGCGGCACGGTGGGGCTTGGTGGTACTTAGTCGTAGTCTTTAGGAGCGGTCGTCACTGGATGTCGTCAGTGGTGGTCGTCAGTGGTGGTGGTTAGTGGTGGTCGTCATTCGTGGTCGTCTGTGGTACTTTTCAGTGGTGGTAGTCAGTGGTAGTATTTTCAGTCGTGTTATATGTAGTGCTTTTCTGGTACAGTGAGGTGTACAGGATCGGGCAGAAAGGACAGATTGTTGAGAGACTAGAAAAAGTTTCTTTCTTGGGACTAAATTACACTGTATAAAATATTATTTAAATTTAAGTATTAAGTTAGGCAAACCAGAACATGTGAAAATTACTCCCATGAGTAATACTGAAATTCGAATGTCGCTATGTAATGATCGGATTGGGTGACATTTCCATCCTGTCAGCACTCTCCCAGAGTTGTTAGATGTGCTGCATGACTTTCATTCTAAGTGGAGTTGTATGCTGGAGGTGCGAGAGTTGTCAGAGCTACAGCGTTGTATGCTTCCCTCCACTCCAGTAACCTTTCAATCCGGAGATTTGTATCAACAAGTTTTGACTGATCCAGGTCCGCCAGTTTAAAGAAGCTATGCTAAAAACAACTTAACACTTTGACTACGATTCTCCACGCAGGTAAAATTACTTGCCGACAAATATCTCTGCAATGAATTTAAAATTGAAGAATTTTGGTTTCACAAGTTACCTTATTAATTTTCTTTCTATTGAAAACTAGCTTATTCGAATGACGAACACAAATTTGACAAAAACTCGAAAATTTGTATTTGTATACGATAGTGCTTTGGTTACGTTAGGTTCGGTTAGATGATCGCGTGTACCATATATGACCCACTACGGAGGTAGTGTTAAAGAGCTTAATTAAAGATAGCAGCCGCCAAGAAGCTGGATGCACCTCGTCCTCGTCTCACTACCACCTTGCTGCTGACGAATCTCCACGCAGCCCTGCGAAGTTAACGAGTGACCTTATAGCGGTCGGCGTTCCACTGATGGAAAAATAGAATTAAAAAAGCTCAGGCTTTAAATTCTTGAAAATTACTCCCAGGTTGAATTCGTTCAAAACTAAGGTAAACAGGCACACAAGTGCGTAAAACATGGACGACTGTTAACACAATAGATCGCTCACTTATGAAATAAGTTGGTCCATTTAGGGTTAACTGCGGACGTCAGTCTCAAGTCAGTGGAGCTTGACTCCGTCAGCTGCAGGTGCTGTCATGGCGGCTGTGACCGCCGCTAGGTAACCAGCAACGAGGTGGTAATGGGTTTCCTGTTGGTGCTGCATGCTAGATAAATGCCCATCTATTACATCATTTATTTTCAATTGCTTGAAGAAAAATTATTGTGACTGCACAAGTTGGTCAGTATTTATAGGCCGTACGTGGGATTCATAGATTCTAGAATAACACGATGCGTTAAAATTTTATGCTGGTCTTGTTCCTGAGTTAAAATAATAGTGTCCTATTTCTTTTTAACTAAAAAATGAAAAAAGTTTATTTTAATTGTCAAACTGTGCCTCAGTGATTAGGTCGGTAAATTTTCAAGTTTACCTTTCTTTAACATAATAGATAATAATGCAATAGCGAAGTTTCATCGGCATACTGAGCAATTTCCGTTGCTCAACGAGAAAAGGAGTTCGAAACTACACTCAATTGCTAGAGCAAAAATCATGTTACATGTCTAATTGGAAATGCACTTACGTTTACCATGACGGAAGAAGTATTTACATACCGCATACGTATGCATAACGTAGTCTATCACTTCGAATGTTAGAGCTTTGTGCATGTTTTGAGTGTTTTATAAATTTATTATTAACTAGCTGTACCCGATCACGCTTCGCTGTTGCTCAGTCTGGTTGAATCGAAAAGAAAGAAAAACGCACAGATGGCCAACAGATGGTTGCGTTTTCAAAAAGCGATGTTTTTTTTCAAAAACATACGCAAAAAGGTTATTCAACAACTTATACATAAAAATAAGTGTGTATTCGAATGCAACGTTGTGTCAAAATTTCAAATCAGTTGGATTTTTTTTTTTTGATATTTAGGACTTTGAACGAACGAACATTTGCGTTTTATTTATAGAGATATGGTGGAGGCACAAAAATATTCAAGTATTGCAGGAGAGATTGGACTGCAGAATTTTGCCTTTTCACTAACTATTCAAGATTGGTGTTTCATATTTCTTTTATTTAAGCTTGACTGTAGAATGAAGGAGAAGAAATATTTCAACCTTTATGTTCCGAGAATAACAGAGAACCGACTGCGTCCCGACTTGCACAACCAGGTCAGCATAAGTCATCTTCAAAGCATGTCAGAGAATATTAAAATAATACACTTGCACGGCCCGAATTATGCCTCTTTAATTTGGCCAATGTCTGGCCGGTTACTATAGTGTTAGCTAAAAATGCTTGAAGGGAGCTTCCAACATAATTGAACTAAAAAAAGTCGGCGCACCAGACGCGTTACTGGAACTGCAGCTCTCAGCACTGCAGTGTTTTTACAACCCAAGGAACAACAGTAACTTATGCTCCTGTGGAGGCACGTATTAAACAACTACTGATGTACGGTGCTGGTATTGACAACTATGAGCACTTTTAGGACAACTTATTTTACAGACTGTTCCCGATTGTTACCACTCTTGCTTATTTTTCCGGCGAAATCTATAAAAAAATTGAATCTATGTAAATAATTTAAAAGCTGAAGCAATCTCAATATAAATAAAAGCCTAATTTCAAACGTTCCGGCCATTAGCCACCTCTATTGAAAACAAAACATATGTGAAAATACAGAATTGAAATTAATTTAGCGCATGATATTCAAAATGTACGAGAATAATATAAAAAACGATTACACACAACTGATAAAATAACTAAATCCTAATTTCAAACGTTTCGGACACTGGTCATCTGCAGTGATAAAGGGAAATCATAATTTTGAACGTTTCGGCCACTTGCAACCCAAATTTCAAACGTTTCAGTCACTGGCCATCCTAATTTCAAAGGTTTCGGCCACTGGCCGCCCTAATTTCAAGGGTTTCGGCCACTGGCCATCCTAGTTTCTAACGTTTAGGCGCCTGGCCATTTAATTTCGAACGTGAAACCCTATCCTGGCTTTATTCCTACGTTTCGACTACCGTGCTTTATTTTGTTGTTTTGCCAGTTGTGTGGTATCATTTTTAAATTTTTCTTGTGGAATTTCAGAATACATGCGGTGAATTCGTTGCAATTCCCCTTTTTAAGATTTTATCTATTCACCGAAAATGCCATGTGGCCAAAACGTTTGAAATTAGGCTGCGAACATTCTGATCACTTTAGCAAGGGTTTAGTTAATAATTTTTCTACCCTATCGAAAACTAAATGTTACACAGATATGATAATTTTACAATTTTGATTTATTTTCGAGCTTGAGCCTGTTTTAAATAACAGGCTCAGCTCATTCCCCTCGGCAGAAGTAAATAGATAATCTCAATTCAGCTCTTTTTTGCCTCTTATTTTATTTGTTTCACCTTAATTTTTTCTTTGTCTTCATTTTGTTTTATTTTACCAGCTGTTTGGTCTCTTTGGCAAGTTTAAATTACATGTGCTAAATTAGTTTCAATTCTATATTTTCAGAGATTTTCTGTTTTCATTGAAAAAGGCCAGGGCCCGAAGCATTTTAGATTAGGTTTTATCGACGTACATTTTTATGATTAGCGTAGCTTACCTTGCTCTCTTATTCGTATTAAGAATAAAGCGCTATAGATCCGGCATAACGTCCCTCAAGGACACAAATGCAATACTAGCGTGACAGAGCCAAGACCCATTTTCTTTGGTGTGTTGAGACCGCCAGCACTGCAATGCATGACGTTGAGACCGTCAGCACTGCAATACGTGAGTGTGGAAATAAGGGAGAACTGTTCGTTGCAGCCCGGCGAGGTGGCTGCCGACGCCGTCATCAGTCCCTCATGCCTCGACTCGTTCAAGGCACAAAAGGAGCTCATCCAGGAGCTTGAGACCAAGAACAGGGAAATCACCAAAGAGATCAATAAAATCAAGTGAGTACCCAGGACTAAGTTACTCAGTTGAAGGTACAGCGAAGCCTGCATTCGAGTGCATTTTATTCAGGTCGAAGTTGAAACGCTTCAGTCAGATGCATTTTTTTTATGAACTGATTGAAGCGTACATGGCATGTACGCTTGAAATCTTGTACGAAAACCTTTCCTCGTGTATGATAGTAATTCAAAAAGGTTGACCATTTGACCCTCAACACCAGCACTACATAGTTGAACATTTTTATACCTCATTTCCTTCAAATAATGTAATCTACGTGGGACCTAACGCGCTTCTTCAACCAGCTGGCATCCCCATTCTGTTACAAATTCTCAAACGACCAATCGAGCAGCCGAGCAACAAACCGTTGTTTCGGTTTGTCGCCTTCCCATGAGTACACGTGTGGATTTCTAGAGTGCAGTTTTGAAAAGCTTGCACAAGCTCTCAATTGTTCACTGCCGTCATTCAGTAACTTGTATTTCTATTTTCGAGCGGTTTTTGCTGGAGCAAAGTTTGAATAAATGTTACCGTACCCTCACTTGCTAGAAGACAAAAATCCTGCAGTTGCTCAACTACACACTCTATTTGAACATGTATGAGCGACAATTTATGTGGAACTGGGGGACCAAAAGAGACTTTAGAAATATAATAAGATATTTTGCTAAAGTTTGTTTCACGTCTTGCCAGATAAGTGCAAACTGATCGATGACTAAAAACAACCAAGTTATCTATTTGTAAAACCGATGTAAACGCGAGAAAAAGAGCGGGCTCTCTATAGAAAAGTTCATGCTAGATCAAATTATAGCCCGGGCCCGTACACTCAACGCCTGTCGCAATCTAAGTCGTGATAGCTGTACTAACGCACGTAGGAATGTTGCGAGGAGCAAAGAATGTTGAATTAACCCAAAAGTCTTCGTAACTTCAGGCGTTATCGAACGTACGTGAAGACGAAATGCGGACAAATAGTTACAGAATAGTGATGTAAAAATATTAATAGCTACAATCAGGCTTTTTTAAATTGTAATTTCACTTGAAAACTATTTTGTTATTTATATTTAAAATAAAAGAACTTTTAACTCGAAACTTGGAAATCATTCCTTGTTAAGTAGAGACCGCCAAAGAGACAGTTTATTAATTTTCTAAAGAAACACGTGAAAATAGCCGTCATTTATTTCTAAATGATAGGAATAAAAACGTTGCTTCGGCAAATCCCCCACAAACACTAACGTCAGAATTTTTGAAGTATGCTGTCTTAACTCAAGAGAGCACATTTCCAATACAGAGACCTAAAACTTTGGACAATAGATGAAATCGTGCGTAAAACAAGTACGCCATGTATCGAGGACTATCTGTACGTAGACGTTAAGGCGCTGTGCGCATGTGCAGAGAGCAGACGCAGGCGGGCAGCAACAACCCGGCTCTGGCCTCCGAGCTGCGGACGCTGAGGAGCCACAAGTCTCAGCTGGAGGGTCAGCTGGGGGGCCTGCAGGACTCCAGGAAGCAGCTCATGCAGCAGCTTGAGGTCCTCATGAACAGGCTCAAGGTATCGTTATGTTACTGTCACTCGAGGTATTACGCTGAAAGTACAAAGGAAGTTCATTGAGTCCCAGATACCTTAATTAACACACTCAAAGGGGTCTCACATAATTATGCTGAGACTTACGGTATTTCTTTTCTTAAGAGATGCTGAACTACATGGAGTCTAAAAATTTCCTTTATAAGATCATGGCTTGAAGATTAAGCGAGTGTCGTAATCACGCAAAAACTACATTAACCTTTCATCGCTATAAGAGGTAGCTTGAGTTATCTGTCTTGACTAATAAAAATTTTAGATACGCACATTTTTAACGAGATTCCCAGCGACGTCTTCAATGGCTGTAAGATCCCTATTCAAAAATGTCCCGCAACGACAATAAGGTAAGTTGCACATTTTATGAGATCCTCAGGTGGCAGCAAGAAATAGGTAGGAAATATGCCTCTGATGGTAATCAGGAGTAAATTCAGAGAATAATGTTCATAACATCAGTTCCACCTCCAACACCTTTAAGATGAGTTTGGCCTCGTTCATGTTGTGTGCTGTTGGAGAACCTGTCGTCCATTGAGGTCTATGTACCTCGGACATAGTGTTAACATTAGCCCTCTCAGCAGATTTTCCAAGGAACTATTGATGGTATTCGGAGATCTACCACTAGGGGCAAATCTCAGAACTACCAGCATCTCTAAACTACCAGTAATTTTATACTCGTTTTTTCTTGAAAAACCAGCAGAGAGGGCTAGAATTAACAGTAAATATATCCAGGGAACACAAGGTCCCAGGTACTACAGTTCCCAACTAAAGTTGTATGGTGTGCATATTGTATGGTGTGCATATGGCCTGCGTTCTAACTGTACGGTATTATCATTATTCGGAGGCGGAAGTAAAGTCACTCATCCTTCTTAAAATGTAGACCGCTCATTGGTGCTGCGCTGGTGTACACCTCCCAAGGGCCAGCGAACGACTACGCGATATTTGTCTCTGCTAATTGGTTTTCGTTCAGGAAGTTGCAAACGGTATAAAATAGCAACTCTAAGGTGAGCAAAAGGATCTCATGAGAAACAGATGTATATTAAAATTAGAGCTTTCGAGAGACACAGCAATCATCTTCAGTATCTGTCAATATAAACACATAATATGAGAAATCACTAGTAAAGATAAAATGCTAGAATTTTATAAAAAATATAAGTCTAAGCAAAAATTCTAAGTGTCGTCATTTAAATTGAGTTGAACCTGGTGGATCATGATACTAACTAAAAGGTTTGGACTAGATTTATCATAGTTGAAGCTGATCTTACTATTATTGACAAGAATACATCGGTCTAGCTCAATGGAATGATTCCATATATTACCATGAAGTGAGGTTATTTTTTTTTTATTTTGTTCACGAGAAATGAACAGCAAAGACAGATGGAACTCATCTCTTGGAACAGTAAAATTTACAAATTTTTCCTTTCTAGGGTATTCAATTTTCTTGGGAGATATACTCTCAATGAACAACGAGGGATAGAAATGTTTTGAGAAGTAACATCGGACACATTTCATTTCATTAACATATGATCAGTAGCTGGAACATATTTTATAAGCCCAGTGAACAAGACTTGATATAAGATTATACCTATAACTAAAACTACACGCGCTGTCAAATCAATCTAAGACCTAAACCAGTAGGCGTTTTCTTACGGTAAACGCTAGGCTGGAAGAAATATCAGTTTTCTTGACCGTTATATCCAAAAAATTGAGCATGTTGTTAGATTCTATTTCTTTGGTAAATTGTAATGTACCATGTTAACTATTCAGGTAGTCTAAAAACTGATTTACTTGGTCGACGGTTCTAAACAGCAAAAAAGTGACATCGACATATAGTCTATATAATATTGGCTTAAACAAGTGAAGACAGTCATCCATTTACCGTTGTTCGTGGTGACACTTTTTGTCCTATTCTAGTATTTTGTCTTCATTGGGGATTTCTCATTTGTGTGTTACCTTCACAGGTACTGAAGATAAGTGTTGTGTCGCTCGATAGACCTAATTTTAACGTACATCTATTCCTCTTGAGATGTTTCTGCCCACCTTAGTGTCTCTCTGCTATTTCTACAATGTTTGGAGGTAAGCCTGTAGTTATGCTTAATTTTTTTTTAGATTTTCAATGAATAGTTTGAAAATTTAAATGAATTATCGTCTAGTATAAAATATCCCACCTGAGGAAAATAAAAATGTAGCCCAACTGAAATTATTATGAGTTGGGTGTCTAACGGTCGCAAATAAACATTTAGAGATTGCCATCCTAATGATGTACTTTGTTATTTCGTGCAATGCTTCATTTATCCACATCATCATTTCTGAATTTAGAAGTCAGCCCCACTTAACCTGTGAGAATTAAATTTAAAATTTGAAATTTAAGGCAGTTATTCATCTATATATGATAACATTAACACTCGTTTGATAACTTTCTTGTTAATGTTGCAGAGTCAGTCAGCTTCTAACAAAGGCCAATCTCGTCCACCTCAAAATTCTACAGCAAATTCGAAGCCGTCACCTAACACTCATGTGATGTCAACAACTGCACCTAACTTCACCACAGCGTCTAACTTCGGCGGTAATTTAGGAATGTCCTTGACGAGTCTAACAGCATCTGGTGGAGGGAAGGGAGGCACAATGACGAGCGGAGGAGCAGTTGGTAGCACTTCGGAGCTATCTAGCTTTGGACTCAGTGGAAGCGTGACTGGGTTGTCCAGTTACGGAATAGGGGGAAGCCAGACGGGCTTGTCTTCCATAGGAATGAGTTCTGAAGGAGGCAGCAGCATGGGACTGTCAACATTAGGACTTGGTCTAGGAGGTAGCAGCACGGGTCTCTCTACCATTGGGTTAGGTAGCTCCGGACTTAGTGGAAGCAATTTAGGTCTTTCTAATTTAGGGCTGGCCAGTTTAGCAGGTTTCGGCCAAATAGGAGGCAGCTCGACTGGCTTACAGAGTATGGGACTCACGCGGACTAGTAGCTTCGGGGGCTCGCGCGAGCATGTCATGTCTGGGCCCGGATTCACAGGGATGGGCATGAGAAACATCCCAAGATCAAAAGATCCATTCTCAAGAGATGTTCCTGGTTATCCACAACGCGGCGACTACCCCATGAAAAGAGACGGAGGTCCACCACCGCCGCCACCTCGAGATATGAGCACGGCGGGGCCTATCACCGCAGCTCAACCCGCAACTTCCTACTCAGCTCCAGCCACACCTTCCCACAGCGCGGGCTTCGCCTATGGAGGCACTCACGACAGCCTCTCCGATGTTAACGGTACGAGCGCAGCTTCTGTAAGCGTTATCTGTAAAGTAGCAGACTCTTCATGATATTAGAAAAAGCTTTAAAAACACGCGTGCGAGTAAAGCATGCAAGAACATGTATGAAATTTATATTCCTGGATTTCTTCTAAAACGAAAACTAAAAATCATACGTAGTCTTCTTTTTCTGAATTATTTTTACGAAAATGGCCGTTGTAAAACCATGATATTCTTGCGAGTAGTCTTTTCCATTTCGATTTGAGCTTAGTTCTGTGAGCTTGCATATTGCCTCAAGAAAGAAGGTTTCAGATGGTCACACATCCATTAGGGCACCGTTTCCTGCGCTTTTACAGTATGTGAGCAATGACTTTACGAAACAGCCTTGCGCGCTTGAAAAAGGTTATCTTCAGAACGCACAAGTTTTCGGCAATGGACACAGGATTGCCCAGTACCTGAAACCCAATTGCTCAAAAACTTCAACGATCTCGATGGCTATTTATAGAAGTGAACTGTCGTGTAAACAATAACTTGCTCCACCAATTATATTCGGCGTTCGATGCTAACTACTAAATGATCGAAAGTGTCGAATGCATTTCAACCCCTTACTCACTTTCAGACCACTGAAACCGAAACACTGCTTTTTGTTTTTCCTTGAGGAGTTGTACGAGCAGAGCAGTCATTTTTTCCACTCAAACAAAAGCATGAAAACCAACGTCAAACTAGTATCCCGCGACTTTAACGATGCCCACTATAAACATAAATGAGCGACATGCAGTGAGGTTACTTTGAAACTAGGCTGTGACAGTAGCTAGAGTAGTTTTTTTATTTGCCCCCGTGAAATTCATTTGTTCTGAGAGTACATTTGGGAATTAAGGAGTGGTTTGTCCCATTGAAGCATGAGAGATAGCTACCGATAACAAATTCAAGCTCAGATGAAGGGACGATAATATCTCTTTCCTATCGCAATGATAACTGAGTGAAGTCTCTCTACTCACAGATGGGCGCTCGTCCGGCCAGAAGGACTCGGTGGGCAGCAACTACTCCGGCTCAGATTCTGACGGCTCGGACGGGGAGCAAATTCGTTCTGACCTCATCATTGCTGCAGACTCCGTGACAACGGCAATGTCCTCCTTGGTCAGAGAGCTCAACTCGGGTGAGTATGTGTGGCGAATTTCGAGCGGTTAACTTACCCTACTAATTACATTTCACCTACCCCTAGAGACGTATCAGACAGCTGGAATGCCTTGCCTGACACGCGTGGTCTGACATGTGTATCAGACATACGTGGTCTGACATGTGTGTCATGTATGCCTGGTCTGACATATGTCATGCATGCCTGGTCTGACATGTGTGTCAGACATGCCTGGTCTGACATGTGTGTCAGACATGCCTGGTCTGATACATATACTAGGTATAACCAGTCTTACAAAAGGTGTTAAAAAACGATAGGTACTAACCTTGACAGTAGGCAGGGACACACAAAATGAACCCCTTTTCACGAATACCAGATAGTTCAGAACTCCTTAGTTTTCAAGACACTGAGGTTTAAAATTCAATCTTGAAGCCCAGTTATCACATTATCGTACCTCTAAAAGGTAAATTTCAAATTAAATGGTACCTTTAAATTTAACAACACTCAAATGCTTAGTGTTTACAAATCAGTTTACCATGCGACACACTGTTGACACCGTGGTTCATTTTTCAAATGAAGAAACGGCGGGGTATGTATATGCTCACGCTGCGGCCAACGGTAATGCTAGCGGTGTTGCTAGGTTATGTCAGGAACGTTTTCCTAACCAATATTTGTTCAGACATCGTGCGTTTACAAATATACATTGTCGTTTACGTGAACCAGAAAGCTTCAACGCAAACACGAGATGTTCTCGTTGGTTTAAAGAATTACGTGATGCTTGAGGACGACGTGCTTCAATACTTCCATGACAGGCCTCATGAAAGCACCTGAGCTGCGGTACGTGACTTACGAATACCAAACCAAGTCGAATATCAGAAAGTTCAGGATCTGCTTCCCATCGACTACATCCCTCTTTTGCAGTTTGCGCATTAGGACCTGAGACAAGAACAGGTCGATAAAAATTACTTGAAGCATTGTCTCTTCACCGACGAAGCTACCGTTACAAACAACGGAACGTTTAACACACATAACTAGCTCCAATGGCAAAAGGATAACCTTCAGGAAGTTCATCACTTCAACTATCAATACCGGTTAAGCGTCAATGTGTGGCTTACATTGTCGGTGACTATCTTATAGGGCCGTATCTGATGCCGTCTCCTGTAAATGGACGTACTGGCTGAACTACTGGAGGATGTACCTCTAGATTTTTGCGTCGAATGTGGTTCCGCACGACGGAGGTCTGGCTCATTCCGATAAGAATGCTCGTTAATATCTGAACGACGCCTTTCAGAATTGGTGGATAGGACGTGAAGGTCCAGTGGCATAACCCCAAAATCTCCAGACATGAGTCCTTTAGACTTTTTTTGTGGAGCTATGTAAAATCATTGATTTACGAAACACCGGTGGAGTCCGAGGTGGATCTGGTTGCAAAGATAGCGGTCGCATCATTTAACATTGCTGCAGAACCAAGACTTTTACATCGCGTCCAGCTATCCATTCGGAAGATGTACCAGAGCTGCATGATGCAGAGGGCAGACCTTTCAAACAGTTATGTAGAGTTTATTTTTGGCAAAATATCTTTTTCTCTTACATTCATTCCATTTACCATTATGACATTGTTCAGAAACTAAAATGTTATTAACTAGGCATCAAGGTTAAGTTTTAAACCTCAGTGCCTTGAAAACTAAGAATTTTTAAAATATTTGGTATTCGTGAAAGCGTTCGTTTTGCGCGTCGCTGCGTACTGTCAAAGTGTGTAGCTCTTGCTTTTTAACACTCTGTACATCTACTGCACTACTTGTGGGCTCCATGGTCTACTGGTGAGCGTGATGGCCTCGCAGCCGAAAGGGCTAGGGTTCGAGCCTCGGCTCAATGGGGCTTTTCACGCGACTGCGGAGTACTTCCCTTGGAAAAGGAAGTTTAAACCACACATTCCTCACATCTCCCACCACACCAGTAGTTGTAAGGCATTTAAAACCCAACGGTAAAACGTGTTGGAATGAATAAAGGTTCTTTTTGGTCTGACACGTGCACATCACATGCATAGTCAGATGTGTTCCTCACATTCACGCATCAGGTCCTGTGAATATCATGCATTCGCGCCCCACTTTACTTGTACAGTAGTGAGAATACGGACGTATTGCTTGGTTTTGAACTATTGCTGCAGTATTTTCTCTATATCATTACGTCAATTAAACCATTGTTAAATATGCCGCAACTATACTTTTCACATTTATATTATGATAAAGGCTCGCAAACTTGCATAGTTATTGCAAAGTAAATCAAATAATCTTTGGAGGTACATCAGAGTGACGACTGGATACCGGACACTTGCTCAGCCCAGGAGACGTTGTCCGGACTTGAATTTTCATCTAAACTAACGCACGTCCAAACCGCTTACGCAGGTCGTCATTGTTAATCGTGAAGTCCGACTTTCCTTCTTGGCCATAGAATGGCAATTCAGCGAGAGCTGGTGTGAAACATTTTTAACATAAATTCACAATAGTAAACCCATGTTTTTTTTGGCGAGAGCATATTGGAAATAAATGAGTGGCGGAAGAACACTGTTACATGTATCAATTTTATAAGAATGTTCCGAAGCA
Organism: Orchestia grillus; assembly: GCA_014899125.1. Lineage (NCBI taxonomy): Eukaryota > Metazoa > Arthropoda > Malacostraca > Amphipoda > Talitridae > Orchestia > Orchestia grillus. Next base: position 12,304 of record VOMN01104640.1, on the reverse strand, counting down.
CGGGTCATGATAGACTGTAAATGTGGAAATACATAATAAATATGACCATGTAGGCTCGATAATTACAGTTGCAGGTAAGTTCATCTTGGAAACACGCATAAATACTAAAGATCTGCTACCAAACTTAAATCATATAAATTTAAACGCTATATACATCTAATCGATCAGCTGGGCAGATGGCCATGACAATCTGGATTCCCATATCGATCTGAGTTTGAGCCATCATTAAATTTGATTGGCTGTGAATAGATCTTTTCTGTAAAAAATGAAGCTAGTTCATTTAATCTTGATTTTTTGCAGGCATTTCGGAGAAAAAATATCATTTTTTCACATTCTAATACAATACGAGTAATTTTTGGAAAAATTCACAAGCGTCATTCAGTCTGATCCATCACTAACATTTCTGTGAAGAGATGAGAATTTGAAACTTTTTGTACAACTTCAGGTACTTCGCGAAGAACTTGAGGTCCAAGACTAGCATCGAGAAAAGCACTGTCCGGTTTTTTCTCTGTGATCTATAAATTAATTTATATTTATATTTCCTTATTAGGCCTTATTCAGGACAGCAGCAAAAATTGAAAAGTGTTTCTCGGGTCGAAACATAAGTATACATGTACAATCTAATCTGAACACTGATGGCTGCGGCAGCGGCAACGTGTTCTCGCGTGCAAGCAGATCTGGTCCGGAAAATCGAATTGTACATCATACTGTAAGACTTCTCTCTCCTCTTAAACACAAACATTTTATTTAACATTCTATGTACAAAATCTCGTCTATACATAATTGATCCCTCCCATGCATTTCACACCTAAGGCCTCTCCTTCCTCTTAAGTACACATTCTATGATGTGCAATATTTCTGCGTGCACCAGGCTGCTAGATCCGACCGCCAAATCAAGACCGTACGTAGAATGTTATCAGGAGCTAGCACGACTTACTTTAGCATTTTCTTATCTTATCTTGTGTATTAAGTTGAAGATGAAGTTGATGGGAAAAAATTTTACACGATCAAGTTACAAGGCAGGGCAGTCTGTGCAACGCCACTGGATAATAACTCCACTACACGATGAATGTAATAAGCTCCCAGGACGAGAAATTAGTCACCTCTTTCTCGAGCTCCTGTTATTTACTAAATTTATGAATCGGTTTTCTACGTTGTGATGAAAGTTAGGCTCTATGCACGTTCCGAACAGGCATTAATCTTCAGTCAGAGTTGGCAAGGCACAGAGTTGTTAATTAGTTGCTCCACAACGATAGGAGGAAAGCAAGACATTTCGGAATGGTAAAAAGGGCCTTTTGGGTTTAGTCTAGCTAAAGCACATTCAATGGAATAGGACTGTCATTAATTAGCATAACAATCTTTCAGGACATGTCTGGCATTTGAACTGGCCTGCTAAGTCCCCAGATATGAACCCAATAAGCAATTTTTAGCACCACCTAGAACGAAAAGTTAGACGTCGTAAAGTTCGTTTATATACTGTGGAAGCATTACGAGATCATTTGATGCAAGAGTTCTTTAAAATCAAAAAGATATGCATTAGGACACATGTAAACTTAATGCTGCGCAAAGTTGCCACAATTATTTGTGCTCGTGGAGGTCCTACACCATGTTAATAGCAGGTGACATCTTTTGTCAGGGTAGCTCATAAGTCAGGAATAAAATTTTTGTTACATATTGAAAAAAGCTATTTTATGGTAGACATACCTTACCTCCATGAAGAGAAGCAATTCAGTATTTTACTGTAGAAGTCTTATAATTACTCGGTAGAAATATTTGACCTTCCTTTTTTACTATTAACCTGTTACGCAGATACAAATGATGGAAACTTTGTATTTAGATGGACGGCATTCTCGGAGATGAAAATATTACATAATGAAAAGAAACGAATATTTGAAAAAATAAATGATTAACGTTTGAGAAATGCATTTTGTAGCTCAATAGTTGACGTGATTTCCTGTTTTATTTTGTTTTCTTTCTAAATAGTCGTTTTTCTCTTCTTTGTGATCTCGTACGGGGTGATTTTAATGACCGGAGTAAAAAAAAATCAACTCCTGTTTTACTGAAAAGATTTTTAAAAACTAAGAGTTTATGAAATTATAAGACAAATCAGTTTTACTTCATATCATTGTATCTTTAGGGGATACCCAAAGGAAAGAATTTAACGTTACTAACCCGACTGATCTACATCAACTTCTGGCATCCATCGCGGCAGAAATCATGTGAATTAGACAAAGAACCCAGTAGAGCCGGAATGAACAGCTTCCGTGCATGAATAATAACGTTTTTGAAAAGCAGTTAATACGAAACTTGTCAGTTTTTGTGTTCTGTTGCTTTTCAGTTTTTCAAAATACTTCGATGATTTCAGAAGTTGTTATAGATTCTTTTTGGTCACGGCATTAAAAATCGCCCGTCGCGGCTATCACAGTAAATTCTTCCCTGTCAGTATCTCCCCTAAGTATACATTTGGAAACATTTTTTTACCACAATTAATTTACATCAGATACAGGTTTACAATCAAATGAGGAATGACGAAGAACCGGTATCAGGATTGATACCACCTGTGGGCCCGAATAAGCTACAAGGCTTCTATAGGGCAACCTATACGTATATGTAGAAATAAAGGCATCCTATACATCAATGAATTATAACGGAAAAGGCTTAAGGTTTCACTAGGTATGTAAGTTACACGAACTGAATGAGTTGGTTAATATTAAATATTAGGGTCAAAAATATGGAATGAATTTAGCAATTTGACTAAGAGACTACATACATACACATATATGAGTATATATCCACATAGGTCGACGTTCACGAACGTATTTATTCTCCTATAGAACAAGAAAAGTATTTTAAAGTCACAAGAATGATATGAGATAATAAGCAAAGGACTACATATACACAACGTATTTGAACGTAAGTCTATGTACACATATTTACTCATATTCGGATCAATACAGCGAGAGAAGGCAGGTCTTAGAATACAATGACATCAAGTATAACTGATATATCTCAGAGTTTCAAAGATGCTTAGTTTTTCAAATCCGTTTGATATAATAGTAGTTGATGAAGATTATATTTCGTCCCGTCTTCAAAAGTCACCCTGCAACGCGAGAACACCTTAAGCACTGAGGAAGGAGGGCCAAGAAAGTGTCACTAGATTTATAATATTATTACTTGATACACTAACTGACTCAAATTTCAAGTATACCAGTATCATAGATACCGATCATAGATGGACTTACCGAATTACTATTACAACAATCTAAAATTTATTAGAAATAAGAGGCCAAAAATGAGGCAAATAAGAGAGAGACCAAAAGTGTCCCGAGAAAAATGACGGTTCATGTACGCAGTAATATGTAAACAGAAGAGTATGAATGGAAATTTTATTGACGAATTTTTTGGATGTATGCATTTTTATTAATAAGTACTTAATATGTTTTAGATTTTTTCTTTTAGATTGTAAGAGCATGTTACATTGGAACACAGATTAATAAATGCGTATATGTCATTCACAAACACTAAATTTAAAAATGAATTATATTAACAAATTTTGTTTGTAAATGTAAATTCGTTAATCACTCTCTTTTTGAAAATACACTGTAAGATGAAAATTAGACGGAGAACCTTCACCTACTGCAAGTTAAGAGGGAGTAGTCCTCACTCTGCTCACCATTGTATAAGCGCTATAAAAACTGAATAAAATATAAGCGGGTTGAAAACGATAGAAGTTTACCAAAATGAGGCCAAACTGAACTCTCTACGATTGACAGCTTTCTAGTGATCTATATTTTAATATGAGCCATATCTGTCCGCCGTGTATCCGTCACACTTTTTAGCAATGCATAGGATAATTTAAAATATCGGTATTGAATAGGAAAACATTAAGTTCAAGTTCAAAAAATTTGTTCAACTTTTCTAGTTTTTTTGCAATAATTTGCGGAAAATAATAAAACATAACTACTTGACGTCTCTGTTGTACCATTTCATTATTAAATATTTTGAGTAATCAAGAATGAAACATTTTCAGGGTGAGACATGAAACAACCCTTTTTAATTTACTGTATTTGATATCATGATGGCCTATTTCCAGATATATTAATATTTTAAATATTGTTTCGAAAGTTTAACACACATGTGTATGAAGATAGGTTATCATGATACCAAATACCAGAATAAAATTAAAAAGGGCTTATTATTTTAACTCATCGTGTATGAATAAAATGTAGCCGAAAACTAGTACACAGGTTGGTAGCTATAATACTCCATTAATTTTCTGAGGAGATTTGCTTTTAACTCGTGGTGCAGGCACACCAGTAATATAGCAGCATCACTATGTAAGATAAAAGTTTCAATTGCTAAGCGCCCTGTTGTTTAGCAAATAAATGATAACTGATGTAGAGATTAATCAACGATCAGTTATCAGGCATGATCAATTGAATGCTTATGTTATGAAGCAGTGAAGGTCTCAGTTATTGAATGCAAAATCTGAGACCTTCACTGCTTGCATCGAAACTTGAAACGTCTCTCAAAATTGTTTCTCGCAAAATTTTCGATGGGTACTATAATGCTGTACTGTACTAGCCTGCATTAAAAATTAGTAACATTTTTTCCTTTATTGTGCTTCCTATTTCTTTTTAAAATCGTATTCATGAATAAGTTTTCCAATAATTCCCTTCATACTTTGGTTCTTAAACATCCTTCATCCTTTACCTCCCCTCCCCGGCTGCAGTCTGGGGTGAGTGAAGCATGTCCTCAATGAGCAAAAAAGTACAGCTATTTGACTTTACATTGTTCGTAAAAGTGCATGGTGCCTGCATAGACTAGTGACCCTCGACCCTGATTCTTGTCCATGGTTCGCCTCATCATGGAGACCAAAGTCACCGAGTGATTCGATGCGGAAAGGGCATGAAGCTACTGATATGTGTCGAGATTTGTACGTTTTACAGCATCCTGACTCTCTTGGTCGAAATGTATCAACATCCTAGAGCCGGCGCCGTCAGAATGCAGTGTAAAAAAAGTTACATACGATTGAGGTGATACTTGAGATGCTTTGAACGATTTGATGATGGATTTACATAGGTACAGAAAAGCGCTTGCATGACAATTTTATTGTTTCATCCGTGTTTTACGAGTACAGTGAGGAGACATCCGTGTTTTACGAGTACAGTGAGGAGACTAACCATGGCATAGAAGAAATAATACGTATTAGAGGCGAAATTTAGAGGTGTGGGAACGATTCTGCTCAACAAAAGGAGAAACAAGGAGATGGAATTACATATGGAGAACAAACGAGTAATTGGGAGGGGTAGATCGTAAGGTATTAAGAAAGTATAAGCATGCTACTGAGCCTGTGAACGAGCACGATCTGTTTGAAAACCTATTGAAATCAAAGCCAAACAGAGAAAATTACTGCTGGAGTATCAAGAGGCAGGAGCGCAAACAGTGCAATTGCGAGAGGGACAGGAAAACTCATGGTGAGAGGATTATAAAAAACATTTAAATATTTCAACTTGAGATGAACTAAATGAGAGGGAAAAATAATTGTTCCTATCTCAAATAAATTGATGGGTACCTAAAGTATGGCTCTCTTCTTGAAATAAAGACTGTCAGTAAGGCGTTACTAAAACGTATGTATAATTTTAAGATTATTCGGTATCGGCGAAGCAGACTGTGTCCGTACTACACAAGCGGTTGCTATGTGCGCTCTCGAAATAGGGAGGCAATTAAAAATGGACCGAATGATAATAAACGTCAAGGCCAGCCCGACGCCAGAGACAAATCACAGCGAGCCGAAGCCGCATCAAGCTACGGTCGGCGATCGGAGACATCGCCAAACCGTTATAATTCGGTGTTGAAGCACTTGCCTTTCAAGATGAGGACGGACTGCAATTTCTCGAAGCCCGGACAGCCTCCACGTCCATGAGAAATCGACGAGGTCGACCATTGGGTGGGGAACGGCCCACCCGCTCTACCCCAATATTGTTCCCAATGGAAGGCTATTCGAGGAAGAACGGCAACAGGGTAGTAATCTTCTGGAATCTGCCGTGAAGATTTTTTGACAACGTGGCAACGGCTGGATGTAAAAAGCGCTACGGCGGAGTTAACGGGGCTAGTCACGCGAGCACTCGAAGAAGAACGGGCGACGTCGGGAGAGTGGGACGTGACCACGTAGGCGCCTTGATCATATTTTATTTATTTTGAGTCCGAGGGAGCTTGAGAGAGCAGGGTTGCCGCATCTTATCGTTGATTGTTCGAGTTGTATTTTGTACGGATATTGGTAATCTCGTACATTGACCTCACAAGTCTGTTTGCTTACGTATCTAGTGCTTGTGTTAAGTACGTGATCGTTCAGAGCTCACACCTTCGGGCCCTAATTTACTTCATCCCGTCAAGGGTCTGAGGGACAGATTCCGATCGTAAAGAGCCACCACAGTGACCCCAGGAGGCGCTTGTGGGCTGGCCGGTGTGTTGCGCATGCTTTTCTCTGTTCGGGTTGCAGACTCCTGAAGCTCTTAAGGATACCTGTGTCATTGAATCTAAAATTTACTCCGAAAATTCTACGTTGATTGATTGATTCCCCACCAGAGCTCCCTGAACTACGCGCCTAGACCACTCGGAAATAAGCTACCATCAAAATTACGACTGTAAATGACCTGGGAAAAGGGGTCAGCGGCACGAAAAAGTATAGAAAGCCTAGCGATATTTAACGTTAAAAAAAGTAAAGATCATTCACATACGGAATGTCTGCGGCTCCCGCCCCTCTTCCCAGGAATTTGGAGCGTCGGTAGAATATCACAGGGTAAGGACCTAGTGTTCGCAGCTTGAAAGTTAGTTTAAATTGAAGTAGACTCGGCACCATAAATAAAGGAATGTATCCCCATCAAAGCGAAGAATGTTGATCTCCTCATGAGGAACACAAGTGAGCGATCAGCATGGCTGCGTCTGCACAATTTCTATGTATTGAATTAAATGAACCTAGCACACGAGAAACAACACCACACTAGGTAGCACTAAGCTACTCCGCCAACCTTCCGTAAAAGTTGCTGAAATATAATGGAATACGGGAAAAATTCTTCACTGAGCCCCAATCGCAGTCTGCTACACAGCTATACCGAGACGGCTAGCTCCGGGGGATAGATGAATGAAGTGAGAAGAGAGAAGGCATTATAGAGATGCGGTGCTCTCTATTGTGCATTGTACGAGTATATTAGCAGAGATTGGGACATAGAGATGAACGAAATATCTTTCGATGCAGCGCAATCTAAGTCTAACCCCGCAAATAACACCGTCATCTCATCTGTAATGCTGAACATGAAAACTCAATGAATGAAATAAAACTGGAAGTGTGGAAAGTTTTAGCTCTTGATGCGAAGAACTTCGTTATCAAGAGGAAAGTCTCGTTTTACGCAGGACTTCTCGCCAATACGCTGACTGCTTTTAGAAACCTAGTATACTACATGAATATCAAAATGCAGTCTTATTCTCACGTATGGATCGGTTTCCTCTGAATCTGGCATAATGAGCGAGGATGAAGGAGAGAGACTCCATCAGAACATGAAAAGGTGAAGACTAGATTTGATGCAGTCATGATGGCTGATTGCTGTTGAACTCTGAAGAAAAACCCAACAGCTCAGCGTTGTAGAAGTTTTAAGAGACTGAAGTTAACGTTCTAAACTTTGAAGAATGATGATTTAATTTCCAATTTTCATATGTATCTCTTTATCTATTTGTACTATTCACTGTAAATTTATAAAATTGTCGTAGTATTTAATTAATGTATTGTGTCTGAAAACTGCTATTTATCTAAAGAACCCATTTCGAACGAGAAATATCAACAAATATGAAAAAAAGTCACAAATCGCTTTAGCTATGACATCCTATTTTCTAAACCTGACCTATGTAATCGAGAGAAACATATAAGTGTGATTTACGGATTCAGTTGCGTAAATCTGTCTCAAATCAGTTGAAAAAACTTGAGCAATCTACAAGTTTTTTGCCACCCATTTGTATTACCGAACGATTTATATGGAATGAAAATTATCAAACTTTACTTTGGCTACTTGATATCTTAGCCACAGCCAGTTTATATCAAAGTTCAATACGATATCAAACAGAATTTTGAGCAAGTTCTCCGTCCTTCGAAAATAGTTATAAGAATATTTTAGCTATATCAAGGCACACTTTTGTAAAGCATGCCCGTGAAAATTTAATCATTTTAGAATAGAGTAATTTCAGAAGATACGACGGCAAGAATACATATTTTGCTCGCAATTCTGTTCGATAATAAATTTTAAACGAAATATTAAATCTGCTCGCCATGCATGACCAGTTGAATTTTTCCTGCATCTTTTTAATTTGGTCTTCTTTTCTTCCTCTCCTTCTGCTGTCCTAAATTTTTCCTGTGACATCAGCCTAGAGCAATCACCGCGTCACAGTACACTTCAAACATCGTAAATATCAAATCGCATTAGTTTACCAAGAACACTTAAGATTTTATTTTGCGCTTTCAGTTATTTCTTTTATTTATAGGCATCTTGTTAAATCGACTACAAAACACTTTTCTACCACGAATCATATGTTGTTGTATTCATAATTCACTGTCAGATATAAAGATGGATTTCGTTTAAATTATATTTTTAATTTTACTCAAGTCCTCTTACATTCAACTCTTTCGAGTCCCTTGTACCGTATTTGTATTCGGATTTCTATGCTCGTGGAAGGGTTGAACCCGAAGTCATAACATTTATTTTCATTACAGAGAGCTCAGAAGACGAAGACCCGACTGGCGGGAGGCGCCGGTATTCACTCGCCGCCAAAAGAGGTGAGCTTCTCATCGAGACACGTCGTCGCCATGAAGTGTGACCACACTGTCATTTTTTGGAGAGTATTTATTAAACATCGTACCACAGAATATCGTAAAACTAAGTAGCCCATAGCTATTTAAATATTCTATAGCACAAAATCCCCCAAAATTCATTGCACGATAATTATAAACACGTAATGAAAGATTGAAGTATGGTGACACGTCGTTATGACACCTTGGTGCAATAGAGCCTGCGACACCTGCAGTCCACGACTCCCTCTGACTGCTTTCATATAAGCCATTAAGAGTTTAGAGTGCAGAAGGCTATACTATCTAGCAGTTTAGTCTCTCTCTACCTTCAAATTTCTCTTTCCCGCATAGCCCGTTTAAGACATATCCGTTTAGAAAAATTGCGATTGGTGTAAGAAACCCTGGTGGCATGGAGTGGGGGACTGAAGTAACTGCACTTGATAGATTTCATTTTTTATTAAACAATTAGCTAGCCAGCATAAGAAAGAAATCGCTCAGAGTATATATCTCATAATGTAGAGAGAAAATATTAAACAAAATTTTTCCCTTATTAAAAAATAAGGACTCATATACACACAAAACATGTATCCCGCAAGACAAAGATATTCAACTAAAACAGTTTCCTACGTTTAAAATTTGGTTCCGAAATATTTGTTGGCAATTAACTGCTCGGAAACTGTTTTCATGTTTGAAATAAAGTGTTCCAAGCTTGTAGCGATGCAGGAGCCTGGTCTTCAACTCACATTTTCTTTAGTTCTCGAAGATTCATCGGACTTCTCTGATAAATCTTCTTCTTTAGAGTTCCGCGGAGATATTCGATAGAATTGAGATACGGGGATTGGCTTGGCCACGGGACAACATTGATTTTGTTTATCATAAACCATTCAGATGTTAGTTTTGCTCTGGGTTTAGGGTCTTTATTTGCTGGAATGTCCATTTGCGTATTTGGAATCAACGCTTTGGACTTGGACTGAGACTCTTTTTCAATATTTGATGGTGCATGGCAAAATCGGTCTTTCCATCAATGAAATGAAGTGCACTAGTGTCATGTGCTGTAAAATAACCCTAAACCATTGTACTGCCACCTCCGTGCCTTGCTGTTGGGAAAGTATTATGCTTCTCATAAGCTGTTCTTTGTGTCCTCCACACACACACATGAGGGGCGGAGTTACAACCAAACATTCAATCTTGCTTTCATCAGACCAAATAATGGTTTTCTAGAATGCATGTTCTTTTGCCAAGCGTTCTTTTGCAAAGCTGAAACAACTTGCACCGAAATATTTACGCATTGATCTTATTGATGGAAAGTTTTCTATTGATGGTTCTTTTATTCATTTTTGGTGCAGAGACTGCCAGATCAGATTTTAACTCTTTGTGAGTCATCATAAGCTAAGTTTTAATCTTGCTCATCAAAAGTCGACGAGATCGAAGCTCAATTTTCATGGAGTACCTAGCTGACAATGATAAGTTAGCAGTTGAGCCATATTCCTTTTTTAAACTTATGAATAATTGAAAGAACGGTAGAGTATGACACATTAATTTACGTAGAAATATTTCTGTACGATATTCCTTGAGAAGGAAGGTGAACTGTTCGCTTCCGTAGATAGTTTGCGACTTCGTTTATTTTCGGCTTAACGTCCTTTAGGTATCGGTTTGCTACTACGTCTCATCAGTGACTAACGGTCTAATTCCATGCCGAACCAAGTTGATTTTTCTCATACAATAATTTAAATACAATGTAACCTGAAACAAACATAGTTATCATCTGAAAATGTTTCACAGATATGGTTGAAAGCTTCTGTCACGTGTCATACAGGATTTTAGCGTATATGAAGCTATTTACTTGTAAAGCTCTATACTTTGTTTTACAATTTCCCTTCGATAACCAAAATTTATGTTCTGTTGAGATTGTAAGTACATACGCATGCTGAACGTATTAGGAAAAATATATTTTGAGTGAGCAAATACTTTTGTCTACCCGTTGCTTTTTTTAGCAGTTTAGATTGTGTGAGAAGTTTCGAAGGTTTACTCAATGTGTTGGATCTGCTACACCTTGTTGATTGAAAGTTTTCTATTTTTTATAATTTGTAGCCCATCCTATTTAACTAATGGCTTATTGAAAGCTTTATTTGTTTTATTCCTTAGAAAATTCGAGGTGCATTTTGAAGTTGGTTGTAAACAACCATTCCGTATAATATGTACGTCTTGACTGAGTATAGGCGCTCGCTGTAATCTGTAGAGGTAGATAATTGGTATATAATGAATGAGTAAGTTTTAAGGTAGACAAGCCAAACTCGTAAAAATTTTATTGTTTTCATCATGTAGCATCATGAAAATATTAGCAACTGTGATCAATTACATACGCCAAAGTGTAAGATCCTGCTATACATCAGTGTGACAAATTTTGCAAAACAAATCTCACAAATTTGGCAGCACAGCTTACAATGGCTCACTAAAATATTATAATTATTTTATTTTCAGAACTATCTTACTTAGCATTTCTCTTTTTTTCTGCAATGGATACATCTAGTGCAGACTTTATTTTCGTTTTTATTTTGAAAGTATTTGATTTGATTTAGTAACCAATGAATATCCGAAGAAAGTGATTAAGCGTGTAAAGGACTCATGTTATACGTACGTATTAATGAAGGCTGCCTTTTGGATGGTCTGAAAACAGAATCATCCTTAGCTTCTAGTTATACCCAACAGATTTTACGTGTGGTTTTCAAGCGCCTCAAGATATCGTATTTTTATGTGTCGAATAAATAACAGAGACCACGAGCATCATACTCTTGTTCCTCTTGTTCAGAGTTTAGATGATACTTCGAGTAAATTATTCAGTCAAGTTTTCAACTGAAAACTCTAGGGCCCATGCAAAGTAATTTGAGATTCACAGTAAGCAGGTAAATTTAGGCATTTTTTGGGTTGTCTACGCCCTACGTGAATAAGATTATAGTTTTGGATATGCTGGTGCACCATATCAATATATGACCTAGTAATGCTCGGTGATGGTTTCCTCTGCTCGTGCCTTACCAGGTTCATCACATTTACAACTACGCTAAGCAAGGCTCAACACCAGTTCGTTTGGGAACACGCAACATGCTTTGTGTTTACAAGGCTCTCACGCAGTTTTGCTCTCACTCGTGTCAAGAAGAATAAAATTGAATGTTTCAATTAAGATGGTGTAAGTAGATAGACGTATGTTGCTCTTTTTTATTTATTGTCCTGCATTACATTTATTGATTTATTGATGAATACATTCATATGTAGGTGCATCAACTGAACTTATTTTACATTAATATTTCTTTTCAGTTAGCAAAGGAGAAGAACTAGTGTGGCCGGTGCTAGCTTCAAGCAAGGTGAGTAGGTATGATTTGATTCTAAACTCGAGTTTTCGCATTCAGTAACACAGTACGTTCAAGGCAAGTCTATTGTTGAGGGTTCGTGAGCCCGGAGGGCTGTAAGAGG